>JANQBS010000165.1:0-90837 GCA_033085395.1 Xanthoparmelia taractica
AAGTATAATTAAAATCGTTCTTGAAATAGCTTATAAAGATAATTATTTGGGATTTGAGAAGTCTTATAAGAAGATTTTAAATATTTAATATATTTATAAATTAATCAAATATCTTCGATAGTATATTAGATTCTACTCTAAATACCTTATTCTTTAAATACGTCAATATTGTTCTTATAACTCCCTGTAATCAATCGAGTCTCCGCCAATATCGTTTTATATACTCACTTTAGATTTCATTTTAACACTCTTAAAATTAATAAATAAGACGTTCGATACTATTCTTTCTATAACAGATAAATTCATAAAGAAGATAACTTTCGTGTCTAGCAAAAAGAACTACTCTATCGCCTAATAAGCTACTATATTACTTAATAGACTTAATATTATAAATTAAGAAATCTTAAGGGTTTTGCTCACGGATCGTGATAAAAAGTTTCTTTTTAAGCTTTAATCGAAGCTCTTTAAAAAGCTCGAAATAAACTTACTTTATTTAATTATTTATTATTCTTAGACGAATAAAAGTAGTAAGAGAACTAATCAAATAGCGAAGATAGCACTATAATTCTATTTATATATTATATAGAATTTCGCTCTCTAATCGTCAATTCTCTTACGAATATAAACTCTACTTAATAACTCGATCTTAATTACGATTAATAATAAAACTCTCAACGAATTAACTTACGAATTTTAACTTAATAGATCACTTGATCTGCTTAGAGAAATTACTATATCTCTATCTTAGTCTATCGTTACCCGCATTTAAATAGCTAATATTATCTTATTTGCTAAGACAAATCAAAAATACCACTATAATAGAAAGTGTCACGGTTTTGGCATATGCTCTCCGAATGCCAAGCCCGATGTGGATTAATATTGCTTCGGAGAAGAGTTTTCAGAGCCTTCGTAGCATATTTAGTCAATGAAAGCAGTTAATCCCACTACACGTCCATTCGTTCGTGACAGAAAGCATTAATTAATATTTCTTAAGCAGAGCGATTAAGCTTATTTACGACTACACAAAAGCTATTTTATCTTTATCACTACTACCATTATTATTAAGCTATCTTAGTAGTATATTAATCTATTCGAGATACTATAGAAAGTCGATAAATAGGTCTATAAATTAGCTATTTCAAGGCATTAAAATATATATTCGATCTTTAGCATTACCCAACTAAAGCCTATCCTTGACTCTAACCCGTATAATCGTTCTATCTCTAATTAGTTAGGTAGTGTGTATATAGAAGAGAATACTAATAAGTATAAGTCCTGAGAAGTAGAGCGAATTCTTAACAAGCGAGTTATTCGAAAAGGTAGAGACTATATCACGTAGTATCTTATTAGATGATTGGAATACGAGCCTAAATATAATTAGTGATATAACGTTAAAGATCTCACGAACTTCAATAACTTAGTACGACAGTATAAGGATATAATAATTGCTGCTAATGTCATCTAACACTACATTATATCTACTTATCTCATCGCTGCATTCAAACGACTTAACGAGTATTATTAATCGAGAATTATTTTTCTCTACTCGATAGCGTTTATGTAATTATTAAAGGAAGATATTAATTAATGACTATGTTGTTATTGTGATATTCTAACTACTTCTACACTATATACTTTCAACCGTCAATATAATCTTACTACCACTAGTTTTCTAGCATTTTTCCGTTAATACGAATTCGCTACTATAAGTAATAACATTAACAAATCAAAATTTAATTAAGATTATAATAAGTAAGCGAGATCGCTTATTTTTCTTGTTGTTGTGAGAACGTTGTTATAGTTTTCCTATATATTATTATTAAAGATATTCCGAGAAATAATATTCCGGGAAGATCGAGGAGGCTAGACTAAATTTATATTAGTTTCTCAGCATGATCTCCGCCCTGCGGCCCTTAGAATTCCACAGACTTTTCAATCATCAATCCCAAGACCTATTTTCCATAACAATCTAAATATTTAAAAAAATAAGATATCTAATAGACTCTTCGCAGTATACTACTATTATTTAAATAGATTATTCTATTATCCTAAATATTATAAAATAATTATCGATTACTTTAATGAATTTTATTATAAGAATAAACGTTCGTTTTATTAGAGCTTCTTAATTTCTTAGATAATTTCGTCTTAATATAATACAAGTCTAAAAAAGAGTATATCGTTCTCGATATACTTTTAAGACTTATAAATACTAATAGTATATCTCTTTCTAATAAATATAATAAGCTAAATATTCTCTTTATTACTATATTTATAAAGATAAGTTCTACGTTTCTTAAAGACCTCGAAAATAATTATAAGATAGACTTATTTTACGTTAGAATCTCTACTTTAATAGCTAAAAATAAGAATATTAACGAGAACGTTATCGATCTTTCTTTCGTTCGTGGTAAACATATAGACACGATATAGAAATATTAAAATCTTTTCTTTTATATTAGCAAGCTTATCGGCGTATAGCGTCTTTATATATTTTAAAATATAATTAAAATCGTTCTTAAAATAGCTTATAAAGATAATTATTTAAGATTTGAGAAATTTTATAAGAAGATTTCGAATATCTAATATATTTATAAATTAATTAAATATCTTCGGCAGTACATTAGATTCTACTCTCAATATCTTATTCTCTAAACACGTTAATATCGTTCTTATAACTTCTTATAATTAATCGAGTCTTCGCTAATATCGTCTTATATACTTACTTTAAATTTTATTTTAATACTTCTAAAATTAATAAAGAAGAAGTTCGATATTATTCTTTTTATAACAGATAAGTTTATAAAAAGAGTAACTTTCGTATTTAATAAAAAGAATTACTCTATTACTTAATAAGCTACTATATTACTTAATAGACTTAATATTATAAACTAAAGAATCTTAAGAATTTTATTCACGGATCGTAATAGAAAGTTTCTTTTTAAGCTTTAATCGAAGCTCTTTAAGAAGCTCGAAGTAAACTTATTTTATTAAATTATTTATTACTCTTAGACGAATAAAAATAGCGAGAGAACTAATTAAATAGCGGAGATAGCATTACGATTCTATCTATATATTATATAGAATCTCGCTCTTTAGCCGTCAATTCTCTCGCGAATATAAATTTTACTTAATAACTCGATCTTAATTATAATTAATAATAAAACTCTTAATAAATTAGCTTACGAATTTTAACTTAATAGATTACTTAATCTACTTAGAGAAGTCACTACATCTCTATTATAATCTATCGTTACCCGCATTTAAACAACTAATATTATCTTATTTACTTAGACAAATTAAAAATACCACTATAATAGAAAGCATCAATTAATATTTCTTAAGTAGGGCGATTAAGCTTATCTACGACTACACAAAGACTATTTCATTTCTATTATTACTACTGCTATTATTACTATCAAGCTATCTTAATAATATATCGATTCTTTCGAAATACTATAGAAGATCGGTAAATAGACTTATAAATTAGCTATCCCAGGGTATTAAAATATATATTCGATTTTCAATATTGCCTAACTAAAGCCTGCCTCTGCTTTTGACTCTGACTCGTATAATTGTTCTATCTCTGATTAGTTAGATAGTGTGTATATGAAAGAGAATATTAATAAGTATAAGTCCTGAGAAGTAGAGCGAATTTTCAATAAGCGAGTTATCCGAAAAGTTAGAGGCTTTGCCATATAGTATCTTATTAGATGGTTGAGATACGGGCCTAAATAGGACCAATGGTATAACGCCAAAGATCTTATCAACTCCGATGACTTAGTAAGGCAATATGAGGATGCAATCGCTATCGCTAACGCCATTTGACTTACGATATCTTATTCTCATGGCACTCACATCACATCTACTCATCTTATCGCTGCATTTAAACGACTCAACGAGTATTGCTAACCGGGAATTACTTCCCTTTACTCGGTAGCGTTTGTGTGGTTGTTGAAGGGAGATATTAATTAATAATTGTGTTGTTTATGTTGCTACGGGAAGTCCTGGGGGCGCAAGATACCAACGCAAGGTTACGCAACGCAAGATTCGCTTAATTATACCCACTAACTTAAATTTATATGATAGCCGCACCAAAATTTGAGTACCTTGATAAATCACACCGATAGTTCTATTGCTATCATATTCACACATTTCAATTAATCTCACACCAAGTCAATTAAATATTTATAACCCCCCCATAACAGCTATAGCCATGAATCCCCCCATAGATCTTATTATAGACGCACTTTCCTCCCTCCTTATAGATCTTATCGACGTCGCAAACGACCCTCTCAGTCTCACTATTACGACTATAATATCTATTTAAGAACTTCATCTCTATCTCGACGAAGATCTTTATCTTATTCTTTAACGCGTAATTAATTATATTTCTCTCTCTCACCTTCTTTCACTTAATAAAAACAAGATATTTAATATACTCAATAACGCTTAAACTCGTCTATAAGACTATATATTTAATTAGAAATTTATTATCGTAATTAATTAATATAAGAAGATAGATCCTCGCAAGATTTATAAGTGTATTTATTATTCTATAAATATTAAGAATTAAAGAAAGCTATTAGAGTATAAAGGAGAATAAGATCTAAAGTATAATATTATTCGATAGTAAGAGAAGATTAGAATTAAGGTTAAGAGCTACGAATAACGTATATTTATAGTTTATAAGAATCTTTAACGCGATAAGAGCAATAAGATTTAAGTTCTAGATCTTAAGAAGTAGAAGTATAATTATAACGTCTTTCTTAATTCTCTAGATTATAAGATTTATTAATAACGTTAATCTAACTATACTAAGGCTATTCTACTTATAAAAACCTATCGCTTCTCTAAATCTATATATAAATAGTTTATATATATTTTAGAGAATACGTCTAAGGAATTAAACGAGGTATTTTACATTAAAAAGAAGAAATATTATAATCTAATGCCCTCTATTACTCGTTCTCGTAATAAAATTCTTACTAATTTATTAAAGTATCTAGATAATTCAAATTTTATAGTTAAAGTTCGTTATATATACATTAAAAATAAGCTTAAGACTTTAATTAAGAGAGTTCTTTAATAAATCGTTTTAATCGATTACTATTAGCAGAGACTAACTAAGAGATTTATAAGCGATTTCTATATTTAGAATAATGCTATATTTAATACGAATATTTATAAATTACTCTTATTTATAGCCGTTGGCGTTACTAATATAAATTAATTATTTCTCGTCGTATTCTTCTTCTCTACTTAGGAATTAGAAGTAGTCTATAACTTCTTTTTCGAGATCTATAATAAATTTATTTAAAATAATTATAATTTCCTTAGAATTAATATTTTAGATTAAAATAAAGACCTTATTGCTTCTCTTTCTCTTATACTTTCTAACTATTAATTATAGCTATATAATTAATACGTAGTTTAGAATATTCGAATTAGAGTTAATTGATCTAAATAAGATTATACTTATAAAAGAAAAGAGAATATTTTTAATGCGGCCTAACATTAAATTTAGTTATCTAATTTTATAATATTATAAGAGAATCGCGATTATTTATTAGAGCTATTATATAACGTAAATTAGACGTACTTTTAAAAGTACTAATATTTAAAGAAGTTCAATATAGTGGCCTATTATACTAGAAATTATTATAATCTAGACTATTTCTTTACTTAGCGTAACGAGAGTATATATTTTATTTTTAAGATTGTTATAAATTTATAGATAACGCTAAAGAACGTAGTTAAGATTATATAGACGAAATTAAGACTTTAATATAAGAATCTTCGATTAAAGATTATTAAATCGCGCATTAAGCGATCTAAAGCCGTTAATTTTATAATCTTTTATATCGTTATTAAGAAGATTACTATATTTACTCTCAAGAAGATTAATTTTAAGTGAATAGCTATAAAGAAGCTTATTAAGAAGAAGAAGACTTAAATATTTATTTAAAAATTATTTATTAAGTCTTATAATTGCGAGATTCTCGTTAGATATCTACTCTCTTATAGATATCTTCTCTTTCGAGTATACGATAAAGAATTCTCTATTTCTTAGTTATTATTTTATCCTCGTTGGTGAATAGACGATATTTTAGCTTTTAGAAGCTTTATATCACGTTATTTTAATAAGACTCTTAATTTATTTGATATAGATTTATCGACCTTTCGAGATAAGATTAAAAATAAATATCTAAAGATTATTATAGAGCTTAATAATCTTTATAGTAAGCTATCTCGATAATAGACCGATTAATTAGTTAATTAGTTGATTACTTTTTAGGTTAATATCGCTAGTAGTTATATAGCAATTTAGAAGAATCTTTAGAATATCTCGATCGAGTTCTCGACTCTATCTTCTATTAAATAAGCAAATTAATTAGCTCTATAAAAGAAGAAAAAGCATAATAAGACTAATACGCGTAAGTTAATTATCGTAGAGATTTTTAAAAAGAAGACTCGATAGCAGAAGAAGTAGAAGAAATAAATCTTAAAGCCTATCTATTAGATATTCCCCTTATCTACTTTTCGTCTCTCTTCTCGATCTTTTCTATCTTTCTTAATTATTTAATTAGCTTCTTCGATTACTTAATTAATCTTAAAGTCTTAAAAATCTTGTAATCGATCTAAGAAAAGTAAGAATAATACTCTTACGACTTCGTCTTTCTTCTTCGCTTCGCCAATACTTATAGAGTTTTTTAGAGATCGTTAGATCACGAAAAAGAAGATATAAGAGTTAATATTATATTAGAAGAGATTCCGAGAATCTATATTAAATGCTACACTTTAGCCTATTATATAGTTAATTAAGAAGAAGTTTAAGTAAGATATAATATCTAATAAGAATATAGATAAGAGAGAGTCTTAGTAATAGCGTATTCTAAATACGATTTATTCGATGAGAGATCTCTAGGCCTACTTGATGAGAGATTTCTAGGTCTACTTAGTGAGAGATTTTAGAGCTTATTTGATAAAGGATTCCCCTGAGAGCGAGCAATAAGCATATAATAACTACTTATTACATTATACATCCAGAAGTTTTCATATATAGGCCTTATGAAGTGATTGCGACAGCATAGTGTAGATATCCTACCCAGCTACCCTTATTTTGGTGCGGTTCCCATACAAATTTGGGTACCGAGGTATAATTAAGCGAATCTTGCGTTGCGCAACCTTGCGTTGGTATCTTGCGCCCCCAGGACTTCCCGGTGTTGCTGTTATTGTGGTATTCTAACTACTCCTACACTGTATGCTTTCAGCCGCCAATATGACCTTATTGCCACCAGTTTTCTAGCAAGTTTGCCGCCAATACGAATTCGCTGACAACAATAACAAAGTAGTAATATCAAAGCAAGCGAGGTCGCTTGTTTTTTTCTTGTTGTTGTGGGATGTTGTCACGGTTTTTCTGCATGCCAAAGGCATTTCGGGAGATCGGGGAAGATCGGGGAGGCTAGGCCAAATTTGTATTAGTTTCCCAACAGATTTCTCCGCTCTGCGGCCCTTAGAATTCAGCAGACTTTCAACCATCATTCCCAAGATCATTTTCCATGACACAAGGGAGTGAATTGGGAGTTTATAAACTAGTTTCTTTTTAAAGATAAAATCGTTATTCTAATTATATTAAATATTAAGTATATTAATATTCTTATAAACGAAGATAAAATATATTATTAATAAAGAGATAAATCTATAAAAGCGAAGTTTAAAAGTAATAGAGAGTGTATATACTTCGAGTAGTCAACTTAATATAAGATAGACTTATTTAAATATAATAGAAATACAATATCTATTATTAAGCTACTTTATTTGAATTTGCTATAGATAATATTTTAGTATCCTAGTGGTATCGAGATGAAGGAGATTCCACGTCAACTCATTGCGAACCAAATCTCTAACTGCAGTCAGCGATCCGTCGAGCCAGGAAGTGTATTAGTTGCTTTGATCCCGGTCACCCAGGCCAAAGATCAAGCAGTGTCATTCCAAGGCTGCACGGTCGAGATTGCCGAACTCGGTAAACATTGACAACAAGAAGGTAGGTAAATATGTCAATTGATCCCTACATTCCTACTCAGAGCGATTGACGCAGGGTGATCCTAATTCACAGCGGGTTTTCCCCACTTTTCTCCAGTGCCTTGGCATTTGACGCATTTGACTGGAAAGGTAAGGTACTCTCGTTATCAATCACTACTTCGTCAGCAAGAACATGTCCTGGAACCGTGTCAATGGTAGGAATCATGTCAGAGATAACAGACTTCCAATGGGACAGTCTCATCCCTTTGGTCCTCCGCCTCGACTGGGATTCAACCATGCACACAACTCGAGACTTCCCTCACTATCTCCTCATCCGCAGTCCCGAAACGCTACCTCGTCACGTGCATAATCTCCATCGGCATTGTACCCACCCCCGAGGGGTTCCCGACGTCTCTCAAGGTAGGCATTTTCTTCACGGAGTTTTGACTATGGGCTAGATCCGCACTTGGCTATTGATATAAATCAAACATATCTGCAAGCTCATATACCATTCACTTCTCAACCCCTACTAGTAGCTTGCACCAAGATCCGAAGCTCCTTGAACCTCGCCTCAAGAAACATGAAGATGGATACATCAGCAGTCATCTCTTCGTTGCTAGTCTTCAGACCACTAACAGAGTTCCCCTCCCAAGACGTTCTTGCAGAATTGCGTCAGGAACTCATCAATAACTCTAGACTGTCCAGTTTACAGAGCGCAGTGAAGAATCTGCCCAGATTCTGGCAGACGCTGACCGACTCAGACCCCAGTTTGAGTCGTGTTCCCGGAGCTGAGTATTTGAGGGATCTTCGTCGGTGAATAGTGGATGGTGGTCTTTTCCCAATCCATCTCGGCAAACTCCCAAATGTCTACACTCTTCCGGTCACCGTCATACTCCAGATAACTCAATATTGTCGCTACCTAAGCTGGCTCGGAGTGGAGGACGCACACGGCCTTGTTGTAGAGGGGGTACAATCTGGCGGGATTCAGGGCTTTTGCGCTGGCTTTCTCAGCGCGATCGCAGTGTCCAGTTCTGAAAAGGAGTCAGACATTGGGGCCCTAGCCGCCATCAGCTTACGCTTAGCAGTCTCCATAGGCGCCTATGTCGACCAGGATGGAGTATTTGCCGAACCGCCGAACGAAACGGCCTGTGTGGCCATTCGCTGGAGAGTTGACGATGTCAGCAAGAAGGATGAGCTCATTAATCTCATTCGGATCTATCCAGATGTAAGGCCCCACGATCCTCTACAAGTAGACACGAAGGGAGTGGTGCTAATGTTTCTCGACACAGGCATATATCTCGAGCATTATTGATGATGCCTGTGTTACTGTCACGGCGAGAGCTGCTGATCTGGCAGGCTTGACGGAAAGATTCCAGAAACGTGGTTTTCGTGTCAAGGCTATTCAATTGCAAGGCCGCTTTCATTGTGCGATCCACTCGCTTGCTGTAGAGAAGCTCACAAAGCTTTTCGCGCATTCTGCAGAGCTGCAGTTTCCAGATGTGGCCGACCTTCAAGCCCCTGTACGATCAACTTTTAACGGCGAGATCCTTAAAGAGGGGTCGTTGTCTCGACTGGCTCTCGAGAATACGTTGTTGAAGCCCACCGACTGGCACAGGACTCTGCAGTCAGCTATTCTTCGATTGCCTGAAAACCACAGAGTTGTCGCATTTGCAGGATTTGGGAATCATATCCCACCTTCTCTAGTACAGACCTCAGCCCTCCAGGTTTTGTCACTGAGCAATTTGGACGGACCAAAGTCAAAGCGACCGATGGAACCATCGCCAGTTCATGGATTGACCAACGGTGCGTCCGTGAATGGCACATCTGAGTCGACAAACTGGGCTTCGCCAGAGGAACAAGCCCAAGAGCCTTCATATCCTCCTCACTCTATTGCTATTGTTGGGATGTCTGGCAAGTTCCCGGGCGCTGATTCTCTAGATGAACTCTGGGAGCTTTTACTTTCGGGTAGATCAATGGTTGAGCGTGCCCCATCCGACAGACTGACTGCCTGGGCCTGAAACCGGTGACGACTCGGGTACAAAGTGGTGGGGCAATTTTCTTCGCGATCCCGACGCTTTCGATCACCGCTTTTTCAAGAAGTCATCTCGAGAGGCAATTGCTTGGGATCCACAACAGAGGATTCTGCTCGAGATAGTCTACGAGGCACTGGAGTCAGCAGGGTACTTTGGCGCCAAGTCAAACCCGGAGCCTGAGGACTATGGGTGCTATATCGGTGCAGTGATGAATAACTACTATGACAACGTTTCTTGCCATCCACCGACCGCATACGCTACCCTTGGAACGTCACGTTGCTTCCTTAGTGGCTGCATGAGCCATTACTTTGGATGGACGGGACCTTCCTTGACCATTGATACGGCTTGCTCGTCATCACTAGTTGCTATAAACACCGCTTGTAGAGTAATATGGTCTGGTGAGTGCTCCCGGGCCACAGCTGGGGGTACCAATGTCTTCACAAGTCCGTTTGACTACCAGAATATTCGCGCCGCAGGATTCCTCAGCCCTAGCGGGCAATGCAAGCCGTTTGATGCTTCTGCTGATGGCTACTGCCGTGGAGAAGGTGTTGGTGTCGTTGTGCTTAAGCCTTTGACGGCTGCTTTGCAAGAGAACGATAACATCCTTGGCGTCATTGTGGGGTCTGCAGTAAATCAAAACCAAAACCTCAGTCATATCACGGTGCCCCATTCGGGCTCACAAGTCCAGCTTTATCGAAAGGTGATGAATCTTGCAGGTATAGAGCCAGAGTCAGTCTCCTACGTTGAGGCTCATGGCACCGGCACTGGGGTTGGTGATCCTGTTGAGTGTGAAAGTATTCGCGAAGCTTTTGGAGGCCCCTCCAGGAATACCACTCTCCATTTTGGCTCCATCAAGGAAATGTTGGGCACACTGAAGCTACTGCCGGTATTGCTGGCGTTATCAAAGTTCTTCTCATGATGCGACATGGGAAAATTCCCGCTCAAGCCAGTCATACTAAATTGAACCCAAAGATTCCATCCTTTGAACAGGATCGAATGGAGATTCCTCGCAGCATATTGCCGTGGATTCCTTCCTTCCGTCTGGCTTGTATCAACAGCTACGGGGCTGCAGGTAGTAATTCAGCGGTTATGATTCGTCAGAAGCCAGCAAAGCGCATTCAACCCTTCAGCGGCAGCCAGACTGCTGACGCACAGCTATCAAAGTACCCCCTTTTCATACCGGCAGCATCGGCAAGCAGCCTTTCAGCATATTGCCAAAAGCTTGTGAATTGGCTGAAACGTTTCAAGTCGGAGAGCACTACGAAGCATCTTTTGCCGGATCTATCATTCAATCTGGCCGACAGAGCGAATCACTCTCTTCCGCATGTAGTTTCCGCAGCTGTCACCGACATGTATGACCTCGAGGAGAAGCTTGCTACTGCAGCATCTGGGATACATACTACGATCTCGAACCCACGGCCAGCTGTACTTGTTTTTGGAGGTCAAGAAACCGAGTTCGTTGGAATTCCCAAGGATATCTACCAATCTTTGTCATCGTTCCGCCATCACCTCAATGATTGTAACAACATCCTGATTTCCCTTGGGTTCGAAAGCTTGTATCCTGCAATTTTTCAGCACACGCCAGTCTCGAATCTAGTAACGTTGCACTCAGCCCTCTTCTCCGTCCAGTATGCTTCCGCAAAAGCCTGGATAGACTGCGGTCTTGAAGTCACCGCCGTCATTGGCCATAGCTTTGGCCAGCTGACTGCACTCTGTATCTCAGGCACGCTATCACTTCCAGACGCACTCAAGCTGGTTGCAGGAAGAGCTTCCATCATGCTCAGGTACTGGGGGCCTGAACCAGGATCCATGATCTTTTTACAGGCTGATCGACAGAAGGTTTCGGTGGTTCTCGAGTTGCTGAAAGCTCAGGGAGATAGTCATGACGCCGAGGTTGCCTGTTACAAGGGCCCAAAAAAACCATGTCGTCGTTGGCTCTACCGAGGCTATAGATGCCTTGGAGAACTTGATAATGAGCAATCCATCTCTTCGGGACATAGTCCGTACGAAAAGACTGAAAGTAACGCACGGATTCCATTCGAAGTTTATGGAACCCTTGTTGCCTCACCTCACGGCTTTGGCAAGAGAACTTGTATGGAGACGTCCAACAATTCATCTGGAAACTTGTGATGATACCCCAAGTGTCGCTGAACCGGATTTCCGCCTAGTTGCAGAGCATATGAGACGGCCGGTCTTCTTTCAGCAGGCCGTGGAGAGAATTACACGGCGATATTCTCAGAGTACATGGCTCGAAGCAGGTCGTGGATCATCTGTTATGCGACTCGTTCGAGGTTCTGTTGCAGAAGCACAGGGGCATCTGTTCCTATCTCCTCAATTCTCGACACCAAATGCACAAGGTTCACTCACGGACGTAACGCTAGATCTATGGAAGGCAGGTTACGCAGTGCAATACTGGCTGTTCCATCGGAGCCAGAAATCACAATATCAATTCTTACCGCTACCACCATACCAGTTCGAGAAAACATGACATTGGCTCCCATTCACAAACCGAGGCAGCAAGAAGGAAGAGTTGTCCGAACCAATTCCAGAAAAGACCATCCCCTACGAGCTTTTATCCTTTCTCCGAGTCAAAGATGAAAGTAAGAAGGAGGCAATATTCCGTATAGCTCCACAAAGCGATAGGTTCAAGTCCATGCTGGGGGGTCATGTCATGTCAGGACAGTCCCTTGCACCGGCATCACTGTACTTTGAGGTTGTTGCACGTGCCGCATTGTTCCTTCAATCAGATACGGCGGCCACGTCCTACGTGCCCACGGTCGAGGACCTACTAATGAAGTCTCCAATTGGTCTCGATACCACCAAAGATATCTTTCTCTCCATGATACAAATGGAGGACTCGAGGCCATCCTGGTCGTTCTGCATTACAGCCCAGGCGCAGCCAAGTGCTACGGGCCATATCAGCGAGCCTTTTGAGCAGTCAACGGGAGCAGTACACCTTGAAAGGCGCGATAGTGCCCAGGCAGCTCAGAACTTCAGACGCTTCGAAACATTGACCGGCTACCATCGTTGTCAGGAGCTCATGAATCACCGCGAGGCGGAAAAGATGCAAGGAAATCACATCTATCGCGCGTTCAACCACATCGTCCACTATGGGGAGAATTTCCGAGGTATCAAAGAGGTGGCCTGTGTACGGATGGAAGCCACTGGCAGAGTGTCAATATCGGTGAATCCGAACGATCCTCCTGATCAACGTCTTTGTGAGACACCGAAGACGGACAGCTTTATGCAGTTCGCCGGGTTTCTGGTAAACTACTTCAATAATCCTAGCCTGGAGGACGTCATTGTGTGCATGAAAATCGATCGGATTGAAATTGGTGGCAGCTTCACGCCAGATGCAAAGGAATGGATCGTGTACTCGAACATGACAGAAGACGGCGAGTCCCATGCATTATCTGATGCTTACGTCTTCGAAGCTGGAAGCAAGAAGATGGTACTGGCAGCATTTGGCTTCCACTTTTCAAAGATGTCCCAACCTTTGCTTGCTAGATTGTTGAAGAGTGTCAACAGATCCAGTGCATTAGAGAAGCCGGCGGACAAGACGATCAGCCAAACGACTGAGAAACTTTTGCCAGAAACTTCTCAAAGCCTAGCTGAACCGGCCAAGAAAGCTTCTAGCAAACGCTCGGATCTTCTTCAAGTCTTACATAACGTTACCGATATACCCATGGAAGATCTGAAAGACAGTTCAACACTTGAAGATCTTGGAGTTGATTCACTAATGGCAACCGAAGTGCTGAATGATATTCGGGCAGTTCTGGGTCTCACGATCGACTTGACGACCTTCTTGTTTTTCCACGACATCGGAGCGATCTTGGCCCATATCGACTCGAAAAAAAGGGATGATAAGCTTTATTGAGCCGGATGCTTGACTAGATTGGCTTCCCTCAGCGCATGATATCTTCACCTCCAGTCTTCACTCGCTCAAAAGCTGGGCTGCCTCCGAGTCCTTGTTGCCTCCACCCCATCTCTCACGGTGCTTCTCCAGAATCCTTGCATAGTAGCCATGCTTGCCATCGACTGTGTAAAGTCTCATGGCGTAGGCCAGATCCTGTCCTGCAGGGTCGCTCAACACAGCAGAGAGCGTGGGCGACAGATTTTGAGTCCGTTCAGCTTGTCGAACCACATCCACGTACTCTTCCATCTCTCTGAAGCTCACCTTCAGCCAGTCAGGGATTCCAGCGTCATCAGACCATTCACTAGGGCCCATAGGAACTGGAGCAGGCATAAAACACGCCGGGAAGTGAACCATTTCCCATGTTTCCAAATGCGTTGAGAGTCCACGCTTGCTCAATGGGAAGTCTAATCTCATAGAGAACAGTGGTAAGGGGAGGCAATAGAGAAGGTCAGGCATGTGAGATTAAATTTGAAGCAGTCCAGACTAGACCTTATAGCTGAATCTGGGGCAGCTTCAAATGGCCCTTAGCGTAGCCCAAAAATCTGCTCTGCAAAGAACAGCTCGATCGAGGTTATATCGACGTCTTGCAAAGTCCTCTGCTTTTCACTGGCTCAGACAAGCGTGGCGTAGATCTGCCTGTTCCCCAAGACTGTAATCGAAAGTGCAAATAGATGTGGTTTTGAGGATATGTAGCTTAGGTCGTGATAATTGAGAAACGAAAGATACCAATCCAATAAGAGTCTATCAAGTATCCTGGATAAGAGCTCTTCCCTTCTATGCATGACTTCTGCTCGAGCCTCGAACAATTCGTATGAAAACATACTGTGAGGTAGCCCTGATATCGGTCATCACGATGGTCAAGCGGAAGTTATCTACATCTAACCAGGCGTTGATAACCTTCGGTGAAGCAACGATTAGGTTTTCGCAGAATGTCGCTCAAGGTTCGCGAGGAAGACCGGTCATTTTTCACGTTCCCAACCCGGCACTCAGGTCCAAAAACTCCACCAGCGCCCAATGCTATCTACAACTTAAGGGACCCAGCTCCAGAGGACGCTGCTCTTCTCACATTTCATGGCTGACCCTTTCGAAGTCCGCATGCGCTTCACCTCTCAGCTCCAACACCTCAACGCCTCGGCCAACTCCTCCCAGAAAGCGGCCCACTATGCCCTCAAGTACAGGGACATGGACGAGGACCTTCACTCGTGCATCTTGGAGCAGCTAGAACGAGTATGTAGGTCTAGCCTTCCATACTAAATTTATTAAAGTTTAGAGATTTAATGAACTGGCTTTCAGAATTCAATGAACAACCGCGCAAACATAATGTACTTCATCGAGCACCTCTGCGACATGGCTCAGCGCGAAAACCACCTCGATTTCGTGCGCATGATGCAGAGGGATATCTTGCGTGTCGTGGATGCCGTCGCACCTAGTGATGGATCTGGGGCCGCGAATGTGAAGGTCGTGCGGAGAGTGAGTTCCACATTGATTCCGTACCGTCCAAACGTAAAGCAGTCTCTAACATCTGTACGAAACAGGTGCTCGCAGGCCTCCAACAAAAATCTGTCCTCCTCGCTGATACCGTCCTCGAAATCGAAGCCGGCCTCGCCGAACGCGATGATCTGAGCAAAGACACCCACTCCGCCCTGAGCCCCATCTCGCCCAACTCCCAACACCCCGCTCCCGACATTATGACTACGCATCCCGCCAAGCGGCTTGATAAGAGGCAAATAGAGCAGCGGATAGAGGAGGACAGGGAGAGGCATAAACGGTTGAGGGAGAGCATTTGGGCGGTGGGAGAGGATGGGGATGGAGAGTTTGAGAGGCTGTGGGATGAGGCGAGTGAGATTGGGGAGGACGATTGGGGGGCAGCGGAGGAGGATGCGGTGGAGAGGATGTTAGCCGGGGAGGTGGAGTGAGGTTGAGGGAGGGAGGGAAGGAGGGCGGGAGGGAGGGCGGGTTGATAACCAGGAGTTACGGATGTTTTGGCTTGATATGGAATGGGAGCTGGTGGGAATTGCTATAGGGAAGCTTTTCAAGCTGGCGGTTGCTATTGTACAAAAGTCAAAACTGTCAATTTTCTACAAGGTGGCAAGCGGAATCTCCCTTGATGGGAAATCTCTTGATCAGTATTCTTGTGATAATTCATTCCGTCTGCTGGCTTGTAATTAAGTTATTCTTCATCTATTGGGTATCATGTCCGTCTTCTTCAAAGCGTATAATACACAGCCCTTGGACGTTTCCCGATACTTGAACTGCCTCAGGACATGCCCAGATAGTCAAGACTACAACCCCCAAGATTACTCTCACATCTCAACTTTTATAGGATAAGTGCGCAAGGGCTCAGACTCCTATCGTCTGTTGACCAGCTTGTTTGTGTATCGGAATGTTATCTCTTTGCTTTCGAAAAAGGACGACGCTGAAAGCGTATAATGCTCTAGCGACATCGCAACAGTGCGTCTTATACCTCGCAGGATGCACCGATCTCGCCTTCACAGCCAATTTATTGAGATTTTGGCATGAATGTCCGCGGCCTGAAGTCCAAGATAAGGACGGCGTCTCTTGCGAGCTGAGGATTTAATGCTCTGCACGACGACAACGGCTGGTACTAACCGGCTGGGCGATCGAACCCCAGTGTTAGCTACGACATGTATAAACCTAATGCCGGGAGTCTTCATCGTTCGTCCTCCCGTATGCCCCCATCGCTGTCGTTCCTATTTAGCAGCCCTCTGGATTCCCCTCCTTGCTCTTCTCTAAGTGCTCCTCCACCCATCTTATGCGATCCCTCTTCAGCGCTATCTAGCACGTACCAGATGTCTTTCTTAGTGAGTAGACCTTGGAGGGCGCCTCTGTCGCAAAATAAGACGTAGCGTAAGCCAAGCTTCGAGAACATGCTGAGGGTCAATTGAAGACTGCTCTTGCCATTGAGTGTAACCGGCGTCTGATCCATCCAAGGTCGCAGGTCTAACGTCGTCTGTGTGTCTGCACTAGGCTGGTGGGAGAAAAATACCTTGGTTGATGGCGGCAGTTTTCGAGGCTGTGCGGCGGCGAGTCTAACGGCATAGATGAGCTCGGTGCGAGATATATAGCCTAACAATATATTATTCTTGACATCATTCACAACTGGAAACCCTCGATACGGTTGAGCGACGAGCATGTCGTGGATAGACTGGATCGTATGGCCGGTAGCGGTAAGAACAGACAGGTCTTGCATCTGGGTCATGATCTGTGAAACAGGGACATCTGGGACTGTCGATTCATCTCTGTTATCCAAGAAAGGATACTCGTTGAAATGAATCCAGGTTTCGTAGATACCGCGTCTGCCAAAGGCATCACCCACCCACTTGCTTATCATGACTGCGATCATGATAGGCAAGACATACGTCAAGGCACCTGTGAGCTCAAACATAATGACCACGATCGAGACTGTCATCCTCGTCACTCCAGCAAGAGCCGCAGCTGCGCCAATGATTGCATACGTCCCGGGTGTGATGCAGGGTATGTCAGGTTCGCAAGTTGCGAATATAAGTGCGTCCGAATGGTTGGCTTGCCATACTTGGACAATGATGCCAACTGCACGACCATAGAGAGCTCCAATAGCCATTGAAGGTAAGATGATGCCCGCGGGGATCTGTAAACCAAACGTAATCGAGGCCAGCAGGAATCCAACGGCCGATGCTTCAACCAATAGCACAATAACGCCGGCATTTGCAGCTCCAGTTTTGCAAATACCCAGCTGATCATCAGTCAGGTTTGCGCACTCTGCAAATAGGGTATACACCAACTCCGATGACTGAGCCCTCATAAATTTGTTGGGAAAGTTGACCACTGCGGTCAGAAAGGCGACGGCTAAAACTTCAAGAATAGGAGTACCTGCCCACCGGGATGTTCTCCTCCATTTCGCAATTTTCATATTGAGCTTGATGAAAATTCCGCCATACAAGCCCCCAATGATGCCAAGGATGGCGAATGGAACCATCTCGAAACCATGCCACCCGCTACTGTAGGTGACCTGATAGAGAACGAGCTTTCCAGTTCGGAACGGATTGAAAGCTTGCAAAGTCACCGCCGCTACCATAGCGCAAACAAAACTCTGCCACATAGTCTTGTCTGGAAAGTAGTAGGACAATTGCTCCAGGCTGAACAAGACGCCTCCGATGGGTGATCCGAAAGCCACTGAAATTCCGGCCGCAGCCGCAGCAGAGAGCACCTCCCGTTTTCGTGCTTCATTGTCGTTCAAGCTCGGTGACAGCTTCATTAGAAGGTTTGCACAACAGCAGGCTACATGGACCAGGGGCCCTTCTTTTCCAAGCCATAGACCAGATGCCACTGCAAGGCACAGCCCAAGAGACTTGACGACCAAAGTCCAGCCCCCCATGAAACGGCGAATGACAAATCCACCAAGTACGGTCTTGATCTCGGGTATTCCGCTATGCTTGGCGTATGATGCGAAATTCTGCACCAGGACACTGGCACAAAAAGCAAAGAGTATGGAGTAGAGGATGTAGAATATATATTCGACGACGAAGCCTCCCCCAGCTGACCGCACGTGGAGTGCAGCACTCCACAATGTCCAGCCCTGACACTGAGCCAAAGACTCGTGTCCCCAGCAGCAGAAGCCTCTATTCAAGTAGAAGCGGCCACCTCCCGCGCCAGTGCGACAATATCCGGTTTTGAGGTCGGCAAGCCAGTCGCTAGCAATGTCAATTCCAGCAGCGAGTACCCCTGATGCGACCCCAGTTGCTATCAGTACCATCCATATCTGACTGGCATCGAGCATCTGGTGCGCATAGCTAAAGAGCCCCGTCGCACTGGAATGGAGGTACCGTAGTCGCTGGCGCTCTTTTGTGTACTCAAAAATCCAGTCGATTGCTGTCAGATCATCGTAACCTACCCGCCGTCCAGGACCCTCCGTATACCAATCTAGGGCTGACCCATCCTTGCTATCGCCAAACGCGAATCCATCCCCAGCATGACCGGTGCCAATATTCAGAGAGACATCCGAGTCATTGTTCGAAGAAAGCTCTCTCAGTCTGCGACTCCTGGCGGTTGGTAGCGGGGCAACCGGCAGAGTGTGTGGGCTGGCGCTCCGTGAGGATTGGCTTGAAGGCTGCGAGAGGAACTTTGCGAAAGGAAAGCTAGTGGTTAGCTTTGGTTTGCGTTTGAAAGTCGTACTATACAAATTGTCAATCTTGGTACCCAACAGAAGTGATGTGTAAGCTATACGAAGCTTTCCCATTGCCGTCCAGAGGATCATCAGCTAGCAGTGTATTGTCGAGGCTCAGATCGGCTTGCTCGTAATCATTAAAGTCTTCTGCCGTGGCGTCGCCTCTGGTAGCCTGATTCGAAGATGATGAGCTCCCAGCATCATTTGAACCCGGTGATGGACCGGTCATCGTGCAGAGAGGCTTCTATACATGCTGCTGCATCCATAACAGCCTAACGATAGGTGCAGATCATGCAATGTAAGCGCTTGCGATTGTAGCGTTAATGTCGCGCCTATCCCGCGGCAATGCAACTACTTTCGTTGGTGAAGATTATCAACGATTCTACTCCCAAGAATTTCAACTTTGGATCAGGAATGCTGACTCCGAAAGCTACGGAAACTTCGAGAAGTCATTGTCTCGGTGTTTCTTCCCTCCACTTGGTCAAAGTGCTTAAATCCTAGAAACGTTCCTCCACCCACATCAACTCAACGCTTATCTTGAGAGAAACAAATTTCTCCAATTCGCCCGACTTAGCTCAATGTTTCCCGCCGAAAAGAACATGATGACCCCAAAATGCCTGTAGAAGCCTTTGCAATGATGCAAACCGGCACTGTAGCCTTGAAAACGATCAAAGACAAAACTTTGACACCCACCGCTAGCGAGATTTTCATGTCGTAGGAGTCTTTGTTGGTCTGGTAATGTGAGCAATTCTTCGCTCAAGTTGCTCGCTTTCGTTGATTATAGGGTTAATCTGGGGTTCAGCCCTATCTCTCCGCCATGTGGCCCGTGGGATGCCGAGCATTCTTGGCGATGGCTTTCGGCCGGCTATTCCTCGGCCAAATTCGGCGGATATCAAACATTTTTTTACATGTTAGTGACCTAGCTAAAGGACTTCACAGCGTCAAGCGTCATGCTGAGATGGACCTCTCTTGGGACTCCAGCCAGCTGGTGTCAGACCTGCACGCTGTTGCTGAACTACCAGAAGAGATATTAAACATCCTGCAGGAAGGCAGCAATTTAAAGTACCTCGAAACTCTTTCTGCACTTGCGCTCGATCCTGCGAACACGACCGCAATCTTCGTCACTCATGAACCTGCTCTTGTTGAAATATGCAGCAAATGGCTGGCGGTCTCAGACGAGGACTCTTTATCTGCACTGGCAGCCCTAACCGCGATACTCCCATCGGCGCCCCATGCATCTGTATATGCCAAAGCGCTGCTAAGCCAAAGAAGACAAGGAGCGCTAGAGGCTCTGGCATCTCGGAAGGTGACTGCACTACAAGGATTACCCGGGGGACAGCTTCATACACTCCTTGTTGCGCTCTGCCGCCTCTTGATGTTTGACAACGAGGAATTTGCTGAGATAGTCACGCCTGTACAACTTCAGGCGCTGCTAAGGCATGGCGACCTACATATCAGATACCTAGCCATACGGATCCTCTGCCTATATCTCCATGCTTCCGATGTCGCTCTGGGGTCCATGGTCAAGTCATACATTGGAGACAATGAAATAGCTGGTCCATGGGAGGGAAAAATAATCGACTATACATTCTTCAGCTTGTGGGAGGACAAGAGACTCAAGGATACTGCTCGACGAATGCAAATGACTCGAGCTGCTCGGATAGCGTACAGGGCAGGCTCAACGGCTTTGGCAGTACAAAGACATATTACGTTAGCAGATCTATCGAGCACGACGGCGTGTGTTGGCGGTGCATTGGTCCCACGACTGGACGAAGTTCAACCTCGCCCCTCTACGCTCGTCATGACAGAAACAGTCGTCAAGAATCTGCATGCATTCGCAGATGGGCTCAACGACTCAAGACCTTTACTAATAACCGGCTCTTCTGGCGCAGGCAAGACTTCTCTGATCAGGAACGTGGCACAAGAGCTTGGAAAAATCTCATCTATGGTCACCTTACATCTAAACGAGCAAACAGACGCGAAATTACTCATTGGCATGTACACCAATGCCAAAACACCAGGTTCTTTCAGCTGGCGCCCAGGTATTTTGACAAATGCGGTGATGGAGGGTCGGTGGGTGGTCATTGAAGATTTGAATCGAGCACCCGTGGAGATCATCAGCACCTTGCTGCCGTTACTCGAACGACAAGAGCTCCTAGTCCCAAACTGGGGAGAATGTATTCGGGCTGCTCCTGGATTCAAGCTCATTGCTACTGTGCGTTCGGCGCCGAATATCCATGGGGATGAGGTCATACCTACATCAAACATGATTGGCATCCGACAGTGGTTACGAGTCCCGTTCCAGACACCTTCACAAGATGAGCTTGCCGAGATTGTCAAGATACGTTTTCCTATCATCCGCGCTTACGTTCCACGCTTTATGAATGTATATAGCTCTCTAAGAACCCACTTCTCTTCAAAGATGTTTAGATCAGCTGTACACCCCAGTATCTTAAAGCTGCTTGGGCCTCAAGATCTTCTACGATGGTGCGGAAGAGTCGAGAAACTTCTCCTCACCGCCGGCATCACTTCGGATCAGGAACCTGTCACTGAAGCATTGAATGATTTAATATTTCTTGAAGCTGTAGATTGCTTCCTTGGGGCATTTCCATCAGGATCTTTAAAAAGCCACGGTGAAGACATTGTTGCGCAAGGACTACACTTGGGTGCAGAACGCGTCGGATACTGCTTGGAGTCTCGGAAGCCGCAGTATGAGGGCAATGAGACCGTATTTCGGATCGGTCGTGCCAGCCTATTGAAACGAAAACGGCCGCATGGTGAGAAGTCGCTTGGCTCGCAAGTGGATACCAGTCCTTTTGCGACCACCAATCATGTCCTTCGAGTACTTGAATCCGTTGCAGTTGCAGTCAGGCAAGCAGAACCATGCTTGTTAGTTGGCGAAACAGGCACAGGCAAGACTACGATCGTGCAACAGCTTGCTAATGCACTAAATCAGAAATTGACCGTTGTCAATCTGTCACAACAAAGCGAAGTGGGAGATCTTCTTGGTGGATACAAGCCAGTCAATATGAGAGCGCTTGCTATGCCAATGAAGGAAGAGTTTGACGAGTTGCTGGAGCTGACATTCTCTTCTAAACGAAACCAGCACTATATCAATACCATCAGTAGATCGATAGCAAAGGGTCGATGGGACCGCGCGTTAACTCTTTGGCAAGAAGCGTTGCGCATGATTGACGCTCGTCTCAAACGCACTGATTCGCAACCCGATACCAGTAACGCAGAGCCTCATGCCAAAAAAAGAAAGCTGCAGTCTCCCAAAATCCAGAAGTTGAAGAGCAGATGGGACAAGTTTGCCTCCGAGGTGCAAACTTTCCAGATGCACCTTGCCAGCGGCTCTAGAGGGTTTGCTTTCTCTTTTGTAGAAGGCAATATAGTCAAAGCAGCAAGGAATGGGGAATGGGTCCTCTTAGACGAAATAAACCTTGCCTCTCCAGATACTCTAGAAAGTCTGGCAGACCTGTTCTCTGATACAACCGACGGCAGCCCTTCTCTAATCCTGACAGATACTGGAGATGCTGAGAGGGTTTATGCCCACAAACAATTTCGAATATTTGGCGCCATGAATCCTGCTACGGACTTCGGTAAACGCGATTTACCAACAAGCCTTCGCTCCAGGTTTACGGAAATATTTGTCGAGGCTCCAGACAAGGACCTTAACAATCTTGTCCCTGTTGTCAAGGCCTATCTTGGCGCCTATAACCATGTAGATCTACGTGCAGCTACTGATGTGGCAGAGCTTTACCTCCAGATTCGAAAACTTGCCGATGAGAACCGGATTGTTGATGGTGCAAACCAAAAGCCCCACTTTAGTCTCCGGACTTTAACTAGGACGTTAATTTATGTCTTGGATATAGCACCAATGTATGGACTGCGTAGGGCTTTGTTGGAAGGTTTCTCTATGAGCTTCCTTACCATACTGAACATGGAGTCCGAGCTACTCTTGCGACCAGCGATTGACGAACAAATCTTGGGTGCTCAGAAGAACAGTCGGGCCTCTCTCCACCAAACCCCGCGTTTGCCGGACGATCAAAAGCGATACGTTCAATTTAAACACTATTGGATGGCCCAAGGCACCGGCACTGTTGAACAGCAGGCTCATTACATCATTACGCCTTTCATCGAGCGTAATTTACTGAACTTAGTGCGTGCTACATCCACCCGGCGTTTTCCTGTCTTGCTTCAAGGTCCCACATCTTCTGGTAAAACAAGTATGGTTGAATATCTTGCTCGAGTATCTGGCAATAGATTCGTTAGGATCAACAATCACGAGCACACTGATCTTCAAGAGTATCTTGGTACTTACATCTCAGGTCCCGATGGTCGTCTTCAGTATCAAGAAGGTGTACTAGTCCATGCCCTTCGAGAAGGATATTGGGTTGTTCTGGATGAGTTGAACTTGGCTCCAACCGATGTGCTAGAAGCACTCAATCGCTTGCTCGATGACAACAGAGAGCTCTTGATACCCGAAACTCAGCAGGTGGTACGACCGCATGAGAACTTTATGCTCTTCGCCACACAAAATCCACCTGGGATGTATGGTGGCCGGAAAATTTTGTCTCGAGCTTTCCGGAACCGTTTCCTAGAGCTGCACTTCGATGACATTCCAGATGACGAGCTTGAGACTATTCTTCGTGAAAGGAGCCAAATAGCACCCTCTTTCTGCACAAGAATTGTGGCTGTGTACAAAAAGCTGTCAATTCTTCGCCAGAGCGAGCGACTGTTTGAGCAGAAGAACAGCTTCGCCACTCTGAGAGATCTGTTTAGGTGGGCATTTCGCAAAGCAGATGACCGCGAAAAGCTTGCAGTCAATGGTTTCCTCTTATTGGCTGAGCGAGTACGAAATTTAGAAGAGCGTAAAGCCGTGAAACTGATTGTTCAGGAAGTCATGAAGATCCAGATCGATGAGATCCAAATTTACAGCTTGTATAATATAGAACAATCATTGGGCTTGTCAGTCTCATCACATCCAGACATTGTTTGGACAAGATCTATGCGACGCCTCTACGTACTGGTCACGGAGGCTCTGAAAAATCATGAGCCTGTCCTGCTTGTCGGAGAAACAGGATCCGGCAAGACCATGATATGCCAGGTAATTGCAAAACTATTCAATACCCAGCTGCATATTGTCAACGCGCACCAGAAGATGGAGACAGGCGATTTGATTGGTGCTCAACGGCCAATTAGGAATAGGGCTCTAGCCGAAGCGCGACTCTCTCAAGAATTGATCGCTGTTTTGAAAAGCTGTAACGCTCTCGATAACGAAACTGACTACGACATTTCCACCCTAGAGGCTGCGTACGAAACATTGCAGCGTCAAAAGCCTGGAATAGTGTCTGATGAAACTCGCATTCGCATTGAGAAAGCGAAGACCAGGGCAAATGCATTATTTGAATGGGCGGACAGTAGTCTTGTCTATGCTATGGAGAATGGCCAGCATTTCCTGCTAGATGAGATCTCCCTTACCGATGATTCGGTCCTCGAGCGCTTGAATAGCGTCCTCGAACCTTCCCGTACATTGTTTCTTGCTGAGAAAGGCTCGAATGATGCATTCGTAAAGGCGTCGCCGGGCTTTCAATTCCTTGCAACCATGAACCCGGGTGGTGACTACGGCAAGCGAGAGTTATCTCCGGCCCTGCGAAACCGATTCACGGAAATCTGGGTCCCGCATGCATCGGGACAGGATGAGATGTTGGAGATAGCTCAAGCCAAGCTCACGACGGAGCTGTTTGATTTCTCACAGCCTATGGTTGAATTTGCGGCGTGGTACGCCGCGACATACAATCTTGCAGCACCACATATCTCGATTCGAGACTTACTCTCATGGGTAGATTTTGCCAACAAGTTTCACGTGCCTGATCCATATTCTGCGCTACTCCACGGAGCCGCCATGGTATACATTGACGGGCTAGGTGCTAACCCGGCTTCTAAGGTATCAATCGCTGAGACCGCAGTGCCACGGGAGCGTCAAGCCTGCCTTTCGAAACTTGACGTGCTGTTTGGCCATAGCTTGTCATCCTTGTATGGCGAAGACTATCAGTTGAGTGTTACGAGAGATAAAGTCACTGTTGGTCCTTTCAGCCTTTCGAGGTCACCAACGATGATACCGGATTTGAAGTACAGCTTGCAGGCGCCAACAGTAGTAGCTAATTCCATGAAGATCATGCGTGCTCTACAACTGCGAAAGCCTATACTCCTTGAGGGAAGTCCAGGTGTCGGGAAAACAACGCTTATTGCAGCTCTTGCCCACTCTATTGGCGTGCCTCTCACACGTATCAATCTTTCAGATCAAACCGACTTGATGGATCTCTTTGGCTCTGATGTTCCTGATGAAGGCGGACAGGCCGGTCATTTCAGCTGGCGTGATGCTCCATTTCTTCGAGCCATGCGAAAAGGGGAATGGGTCCTTTTGGACGAGATGAACCTGGCTTCACAAACCGTACTCGAAGGCCTCAACGCATGTCTTGACCATCGAGGTCAAGCCTACATCTCCGAACTTGATCAGACTTTTGAAAGGCATCCCGATTTCGTAGTTTTCGCCGCTCAAAATCCGCATCATCATGGTGGTGGAAGGAAAGGCTTACCTACTTCTTTCGTGAATCGTTTTACGGTGGTGTATGCGGAACCATTTACACCAAAAGATCTATTCTTGATCTCGAGAGAGCTATTTCCAGACTCCTCTATCCATGACATTCATAAGGTAACGCAATGCGTTACGGCTTTGAGCAAGCTTCTTCAGCAAAACCGCCAAGTGGGAGCAAACGGCGGTCCGTGGGAGATAAATCTCCGTGACATCCTACGCTGGCTTCACTTACTGACCGCTCAAAATGGCTTGATGCCAACCGCAAGTCCTGCCCAGTACCAACACTTGTTATTTTTACAACGTTTCCGGGCTTCTGACGATGTGATCCTTCTGTCGAAGCTGTTGCAAGAGTATCTTCCTCACGCCCAGTCTCATGGCTTCTTTCAAGGTAAAAGTGACACTGCAATTGAAATTGGCCTGGGATTCCTGACCCGAGACGCACTTTCGCAAGTGATCCCAAGCCGCCGTCTGAGTACAGCACCTTGCAACCTACCAATAGCAGAGTCTGTCATGATTTGCTTACAGAACAAGTGGCCCTGCTTATTGGTCGGACCCTCGGGATCAGGCAAAACGAACTTGATTGTCCAACTGGCAAACTCCGTCGGCGCTGAAGTGGTAGCTCTCCCCCTCAATCCTGATATGGATACCCTGGACTTGGTGGGAGGATATGAGCAACTAGATCCTGAACGCGACCTCACTGGTTTCGTGAAACGACTCCGAGACTACACTCAAAGAGCATTTATCGAACAATTGACCTCCGACGTCCATCTAAGTGCAGCCCTCATCAGATTGATAGAAAAGCTCAGAGGATCTACAAGAAAATTATCCGAGGCCGCCCACCTGATCCGAGACCTTGCCCTGGAGTTCCCTTCGTCAAAGTTTACCAATTTCTTAGACGAGTACGAGCGTCTTGTACAACACGCTGCTAGTGACAGTCGTGCTCACTTTGAATGGGTAGATGGAATCCTTGTCAAAGCCTTGAAGCGGGGCAGATGGCTGGTTCTTGACAATGCTAATCTTTGCAGCCCAGCAGTCCTCGACAGATTAAATTCACTGTTGGAGCCTAATGGCTTTCTAAGCATCAATGAGCATCGTAATTCGGATGGCAGTGCTCAGGTCGTGAAACCACATTCATGTTTTCGATTATTCATCACGATGGATCCGCGCCATGGCGAGCTTTCGCAAGCCATGCGAAACAGGTCTATTGAATTGTTCATGCCACCTCGATCTCCCTCTCCTATCGTCAACGTCTTAGGCTCCGGCTCTGAATCCATTGTCTCACGTTTTGAGATATTCCAACAAATTGATTGGAATACTCTTGACGAAGTTCGCTTCAAAGAGGTGCTAGCAATATGTTTCGACCATCTTGCATTTCCTGATCTGCGTCTCAGTCTTCGCTGGAAGACACAGGTTACCAGAGGATTGGCCACTTGTTCACCCTCAAAGCAAGCATGGTTTTCGTTTGTGGCCGAGGTTTATGAACAAATGACCAAGTTCGATGGGTCCATCCTCAGCGGCATACAAGATATATATGGCAAAATTGCTCATTGTCTAGGCCTCACAGCAGACTTCAGTTCTATGCAGGTCAGTCTACGGTGTCACAAGCGATGGATTGGATGTACTGATAGTGACCAATGCTTTGATAGACACTTCATCCTTTCAATAACCCGGTTCTACTCTCTCATGAACCTCGCAATGCCTGGTCAAATGACCTTCACTGGCACGGTCTAGCTTTTGAACTGTTGATAGACATTTATCGATTTGGTCAAAAGCTTGCTTCGGTATCCGAAGGCATTCGCTCAAAGTCGATGCTGCAGATGTCGAGACTCGAACGATCGCTAGCCTCAGCCAGCTCCCAACATTTCACCACCGACTCGACGCAACCTCTGGCAACGTTTCTGCAGAACATGGGGTTCTTTCTCCGGAATCTGATTGAAGGAGAGTTGCGATACTCTGGAGCCGAACAGGTGAGTTCATTCCAGTGTAGTCAAACCCTATATAGCTGACTGTTAATTAGGACGTCTGCTCTTTCGCTCATAAAGTCTTATCATATCTTCTGGACGTCTTCGATTTCTCAAACTCCTCTAATTTTGACGAGGGTACTTTTCAGGTATACCAAATTATAGGAAGGGACCTGAGCGTTAGAAGTAGCACCAATGGATTGGGAGGAAACCTTATTGCGAGGCTAGCGTCAGAGCTTGGCTCGAAACTTGAAGCCTTCAATGCATCCTGGCAGCTGCACTGCGGTCTTGCTATGGAGCCACTCTGGACAACCTTTAGGCCAGCTGTCGCAAAAGACCTGGATCAGCTTCGATTAAGCCATGAAGTCAAGTACCTTGCGAAACGTTTTGACGCTCTCAGGTGGGTTTCTGGCATCTCTATCCAGGCGCTTTGTAGCTTGCAGAGGTCTATTGTAGGCATTCATGACACCATCGTAACTGCCTCGCCGCATGACTTGAGTTCTTTTGAGGTTGGAAGCATTCCCCGTTTTGAAGTAGCAGTGATTCGCTAATGAACATACAGGATCTCCAGAGTACTCTAGAAGAACTAGAGCGCCGTTCCGATGTCGTCGAATCCAAAGTCTCACCTTATCTTCACTCTCAATTCGAAATGCTATGCCAGTATAAGGCCTGCGCACCAGCGAAAATTGATTTATCCGAGTCTCACTTAGAGCTAGGTCTACTTGCAGGAAGATCTACAGCGAGATTCATGACGTTTGGAGTATCCTTAAATACATTTGAGGCACTCTCCCGGTTCCAAGTGGCCACGGCTATAGGTCATTCAGGTACGGAACTAGCTGCTGTCCGAAATATCCTGCCAATCTCAATGCTTCACGAGCTGGAAACCATGAGTGAAGTCCCTCTACGATCTCTAGGGTTGCTTTATGGCGAGATCGACATCGTTTCAAAGATAGTAGCTGACTCCAGTGCCACTATCAACGGCGAGCCTCTGCAGGATCTGAATGGCCTGCTTCTGAGACTGCGGAAGGAGTTCTACGAATTTCTGGATTCCGACGCTAGCTTTCCCGATTTGCAGCACACCAAAAAGGCCTTGGGCCAGCTCCTCCTCCGTACATTTCACGATCAAAGGGAAGTGGATGAAAGGACCCAGCATCTTCACAGAAGCCTTGAAGTAGCATATGGCCGACAACAGCCTGACTTGCGCGTAGCTTCTGCCGAGCAGTATGACGACATAGCGCAAACCTCAGCTGATTACATTCAATTCTTCACCGGCTGTCTACTTCTTTATGTGCCGGACCGGCCTTGCGATCCGGCGTTGAAGCCCATGGTAGAACGCGATCGCCATAATAAACGTAGATCCGAATTGGAGAACAAACTTCAGGCACTCCAAGACTTTGAATTCATCTTCTCAGGTCAGAAATCGAGTCTTCGCTCCCGGCTTGTGGAGAAAAAACTAGCTGAGCTTGGAGCTGAGCCTGAGGTTCCGATCGTTGTTAGACCCCAGATCTCTGAGCTGGGGCAATTGCAAGCGGAGTTCAACAACGTCGTGACAAGCATTATCTTGAAATCTCCGACTTCTAAGATGCTGCAGTCCGTCGTTCGACAAGAGTCAGCCCAAGTCCAGGGTATTGAACTTCTGAGAATAAACATCGCTCAAGCTGTATCACGATTATCCAATGGATTTCAAACTTATGAGGATATTACAAAGCCTTTAATTGGTTTTTTGCAAGGGTTTGATGTTGGGCTCGCACTATCATTGCTTACGGGTCGCCAGCAGAATCCGTGCGATAGTACTATGCGAAAGATTTGTGAGATGACCCCTTTGCTTGGTGCCGGTCCCCAAGGGCTCGCTCGAATAAAGGTCGCGGACATCGATTCTCACCACTTACAGAACTTTGACCCGTGTCTGCACTTCCTAAAAGGCACTGGAATTGCTCGCTGCGTCAGTAATTGTCTTAGCGAGCCAGTTGTGCAGACAATGCTTCGAACTTTTGAATACTTCTACCAAGAATGGAAAGAGCGGCTGGAACAAGATCAACGACACAGTGCGGCTAATTCATCGCTGTATCGTTATTCTGGTGGCGAAGTGGAAAAGAACGAAGCTGATGAGCCAGATCTTCACAGTCTATTTCCGAATTATTATTACTCAACTGAAGAAGACATTGCCTCAAGTAAATCTTTTTATGATGCAAGAGACCAAGCTCAACGACTTGCCACATTGCAGCGCGAGATCTTCTGTAGTGCGAAGAGTCCAACCGAGCAACTTCTAGACTTGCTCCAAGATGCTTCTGGGGGAATTGCTCGCCTTTGGACAGACACTACCAAAGCTTCCAGATGTCCGATACCAGCAGAGAACCTCTTTTCAGCACTCGTGCTCAGTCTCGACCAGCATAGGGAGCGGCTTCTTGGCCGGGCTGAGGTGGGTAGATCCTACAACTTTTATATTGACGCAAACCTCTCCGAAGCACAAAGATTGATCGCTCTCGTACAAATGACCAAAGCAAAATTCCTTGCATTGCAAGAGGCTTGGCCAGAACACGCAACCATAGTAGATGTGCTGCGAACATCATCAGAGTTGCTGGCTTTGCGCCACATTGAGCCAGTTGCAAAGATCTTGACTAAGGCAGAGCAGCTACATACTTACATCCATGAATGGCAGGTCGTTGCTAGCAAGCAATATACCGCTGCTACATTATACGATCAGCTTACCGATCTCCTTGTCAGCTGGCGCCGGTTGGAACTCTCAACGTGGGCTCGGCTCCTTGATATGGAAGACCAGAAATGCAACAAAGATGCTGATTCTTGGTGGTTCATTGCTTATGAAGTCATCATTGCGGCACCGCTCTCCATGGTCAATGAAGGACACGATCTTCAGGTGCACGTAGAACAACTCTATATCACACTAGCAAACTTCATGGAAACAACCTCTATAGGACAATATGCCCATCGTCTCGGTATGATCGACTGTTTTAGAAGCCATCTCGAGATTCTTGTCACGAATGTTCCCTCAATCGGTGCAGTACACAGCGCTGTTTCCAACTTTTTGAGCTACTACGCTCGCTTCGAACGTCCTATCCAACAACATCTCCGCAGAGACCGGCAGAAGCTGGAGAAAGACATGAAGGAGATCTTGCTACTTGCCAGCTGGAAGGATACCAATATCAACGCGTTGAGGGACAGCGCGAAGCGATCCCATCACAATCTACTCAAAGTGATCCGCAAGTATCGGGACTTGTTGGCTCAGCCTGCTGAGACCCTGATTACCCAAGGCTTCTCCATTGAAGAGGCCATGTCTGCACCTTTAAAGTGGGAAGGGAACATCCCCGTAGCGACAAAGTTGGATCCACGTGCCACACAAACCTGTAAAATGCATCTCGAAAGCTGGGAATCGAAGCCTGAAAGATTCACAAATCCTATCATGACAGCTCAGCGTATGCTTCAAATGAGTCGACTACCTCCTGCATCGATCGATGGCGTATCGTATTTAGACAGCTTTGGGAGCGATCTGATCGACAGTATCAAGATTTTGCGGAAGGAAACACCATCAAATGCTACAAAAGCGAACGAAGAATACATCAGACATCTCAAAGCTCGAAAGCGTAAGCTTTATGCAGAAACATTGAGAGCCCTGCGTCACATGGGCTTTCGATCTAATCTGAGCGTTGATGCAGTAAGAAGGCAATCTTCGCCAGCCATTGTCCTAGCGAATACTCCGGCCTTCGCAACCAAATGTCATCCCCAGATAGCCCGTGCGGAATTTCACTTCCATCAGTTGTTGCGCCTTTTTCCTCAAATCAAAGAACAATCTCGAAATCATTCTCAAGACCTCAGTCACGGTGAAGTTGCTCGGAGCATCGGTTACCTAGAAAGCATCATTTTCGTCATCCTAAAACAGAGAAACCTTCTGGCAACAGCTTCGATTGGCCTTCAAGAGCTTTTCAAGACGACAGAAATGATGTCTAATTTATGGGCACCTGACTCTTACACTTTAAGGAAACAAGAAATTGGGTTACAGAATGCTGCTCAAGGAGTGCAACATGCTCTAAGATGGTTGCCCCCAATCATAGAAGCTGGCTCTGTGATCATCGAACGGCATGGCAACATGGGCAAAATTGACCACTCAAGCATTTTGGCAGATCTGCGGGTGTGGAAAGACAAGATGACCGCCATAAATGCAGCATTGGACCAGCTTCCCAAGCTACCTTCTAATATGTCCTCTTCACAGCATGACGGAACCCAACATGATGCTGCAGGACTCCTGGAAGGCTTTAAGACTAACCTACAACAGCTAATTGAGAACAGTCCTGGCCTGGTGTTTGTGCTAAAGCAAATTGCGCAATGGGCTAGTGGGGAAATTGTCCCCAACAACCTTCCGATGAATGGAGAGCATCCGACCAGTCTTGTGAATCTGGATAAAAGCGTTATTAGAGCGTTGAGTTCGATATTAGTAGCTATGCAGCGTGTTCAAGAAACACTCTTCGCCATGCCTTCCTCGAATGAGGACGTTAAATGGCTAATAAGTGCGGAATCCTGTTTAGCGGAAAGCCTCAGGAAACTACACCCTCACGGAATCAATGATCTGCTCCAGGCAGCCATGGGGCAAATACAATACCTGAGTTCTGCGAATGATGACGGTATTTCCACTGCCGGAGCCCTCTTTGAACTGGCAATGCCGATCGTTCAACAGTTCCGCAGTATTCTGCAAATGTTTTTCGATCGATATGCCGAACTTTATCGAGCGTTGTGTGAGCTTTCAGACCGTCTAGCGCACTCATTCTTGCAAGTCCTCCAGGACGGCTTCTGTAGCCCAGCCGAAAACTCAGCCGCGGAAGCTGGCAAGACTGAGAAGCTGGAAGGTGGCACTGGCCTAGGGGAAGGTGAGGGCGCCGAGGATATCAGCAAGGACATCCAAGATGAGGAAGATCTGTCCGAAATTGCGCAAGGCACGGAAAAGAGTAAAGAGGAGGAGGAGATTGAAGGTCAAGAGGACGCAGTGGATATGGATCATGAGGAGCTGAAGGGTGAGATGGAAGATATGTCCGACAAGGGCGAGGATGATGGGTCAGCAAGTGAGGGTGAAGATAACGACATGGACGAGGAGTCAGGAGATGTAGACAATCTCGATCCCTCAGCTGTTGACGAAAAGCTTTGGGACGGGAAAGCGGGAGAAACAGACAAGGAGAAGAAGGGACCGCAAGACAAAGGGAAATTTGACAAAGATGATCAGGCCGATGAAGCTACCGAACAACGAGAGTGCGCCCAGGTACAGGAGGGAGAAGACGGAGATCATGAAGCCAGCCAGAACGGCATAGAAGAGGCAGAAGAGGTCGCACAGCAGGAGACAGAGAAAGTCGATCCTCAAGCTCAAGAGAGTCAGAATCTCGACCTACCAGAGGTGATGGATCTCGACAATATCGATGGCACAGACGCAGAGTCAGCACCTGGGGACAGCGACATGGAAGGCATGTCTGACGTCGAACAGGAAAAGCAGGAAGCTAATGGCCTGTCTGAAGGCAGCGAGAATGATGAGTCTGAGGAGAACGCCAGAGTGGAAGAGGACGCTCAAACACAGCCAGAGAACATTTTCGAAGATGCTGATAATGTCAAGAATGATGGAGCTGAAGGTGCTGGTTCTCCTGCCGATACAGAACCAGAAGATGAGGAGCTAGCAGACGATACCAGACTCCTCCGAAACAGAAAGAACAACCAAAAATTAGACCTGGGAGACTCTGCGCCTAGCGAATCCATAGATGTTGGACAAGATGTTGACCAGACTGATGCTGAAGATTCAATGACAGAGAATAATGCACAAGGCAAAGACAGCGCCCAAGGAAACACCATAAGCACTGAAGAGCCTCAGGCTGGAGCGGAAGACGGTCAGCTGGGCGGACTGGATATGACCGAAGGCGGTCAAACAGACGAGAACCGAGACGAAAGCCGCGGTAGTCAAGCCTCTAAAAAGCTTGGGGACGCTCTCGAAAAGTGGCATCGGCAAATTAGGCAGATTCAAGAGGCTCGTGAGAGAGAAGCAAGTGCTCAGCCAAAACCTGATATAGACCTGGCAAATCACGACTTCGAGCATCTTCGCGATGAGGAAATCGAAGCAGACACGCAGGCTTTGGGTGCTGCTTCTGATGATCAAGCACGAGCTCTGGACAAAGAAGCTATGGATTCAGAAATGCATGACGAGGCCCGTGCTTTCCCTCCAGACGACACAAATGAGCCAGGTGCCAGCAACCATGGTGAAGTTATAAGGAAGGAGGATCCAATACAGACAAAGGCAGACCAGCAGCAAGAGCAATCTAGGCCGGGAGCATTTGTCGCGAGCAAGAACGACGGCAGCCAACCAGCTGATCAGCTCGGCACGATGACCTTTGAAAAGGAAGGAGATGTTGACGATCTTGACAATGGTCTCTCAGCTACTCACCTTCAGCCTGCTTCTGAGGCATCACCACGCTCTGCAGAGGAAGCTCGGCGGCTTTGGTCACATTGTGAGAGTCTCACGCGCGACCTGTCTCTTTTCCTTACTGAACAGCTACGGCTAATCCTCGCTCCTACCCTTGCCACCAAACTGCGTGGAGACTTCCGCACTGGCAAGCGCCTCAACGTCAAGCGAATCATCCCATACATTGCCTCCCAATATAAACGCGACAAGATATGGATGCGTCGTTCCATCCCGTCGAAGCGCAACTACCAAATCATGCTCGCAGTCGATGATAGTAAATCTATGGACGAAAGTGGTAGCGGCCAACTAGCATTTGAAACTCTTGCACTTGTCTCCAAAAGCCTCAGCATGCTGGAAGTTGGAGAAATATGCATTGTAGGCTTTGGAAATGAAGTTCACGTAGCTCATGAGTTCGACAAACCCTTCTCGTCCGATGCCGGCTGTCAAATATTTCAGCATTTTGGGTTTCAGCAAAAAAAAACAAACGTAAGGAAGCTCGTCGCCGATTCAATCACGCTCTTCCGTGAAGCAAGACGTAAAACATTCAACGCTGGAACCGAACTCTCGCAACTCGAAATCATCATCAGTGATGGGGTCTGCGAAGATCATGACATTATTCGACGCCTGGTGCGCCAAGCTCAAGAAGAGCAGATTATGATTGTATTTGTAATTGTGGACGCTCTGTTAAAAGAAGAGTCCATTATGGATATGAATCAGGCAGTATTCGAGCCTGATGCCTCGGGGGAGACCAAATTGAAGATTAAGCGGTATCTCGATGGGTTTCCCTTCACATACTACCTCGTAGTGGGCGAGGTGAGGGAACTACCGGGTGTACTTGCTCAGGCCTTGAGGCAGTGGTTTGCTGAGGTTGTGGAAAGTGGGTGAAAGATGTACTATCTACTATGGAAGGCGCGATAGAGGTCGCATAACAAGCATCATCATTGGCAACACACATTTGCCTCCGATGACACTAAGACTACTAGGCGGCTTTCCTACCCCAGTTTCCTTGTTCATTGTGGCCATATGAGTTTGTCTACTCTCGTGAAGAAATTTTCTGGTGGGCGTCGTCGCGTCAGCGGAGAAGCGCGAGCTACCGTGTCACTGACGTGAAGAGTGGTTCAGATCCTTAGTGCAAGCCTCTTTTCACTGAGTGGAATACTTGAGCAAGAAAACTGAGTGCACCCAGCCACTCCTGGCCGTCGATGCCGCCGGATAATGGCTTTTTTACGCAAAGCTATGGAAGGAGAGGCTCTCGGTAAGGTATACTTGCCTTTTTTGGCCTTCGATGGGGCCGGATAATCGCTTTCTCACGCAAATCTATGGAAGGGGAGGCTCTCGGTAAGGTATACTTGCCTTTTTAGGCAAGTATAGAATAAAAATATACGAACAATATGATGAAAAAAATATAAATCCATTAAAAATTGAGATAGGCTACCAGAGTTGCCATGAAGAAAGGGAGCAAGTATTGGAGCAGAGGGGGCATAAAGGGCAGGGCAGAAGCCTCTCTTCTTTTTGGTTTTCCCATATCCATCCATACTTCCTCGCCATATATACCAATAGCATACCTTGTCAAAGCACTTCCCCTTATTGAACTCACGTCTACTAGGCCTGAGTGACCTTCACAGCATTTATCAGCACTGAGCAACCTTCAAAGCATTGTGCGGCAGCCCGAGAAAATGGTTTCGACATTGGAGCAACAAGACCTTGCTACACTTTTCCCCGGAGTGCAGCCTCTCAGCCATTCCGATCCGGTTCAGACAGTCTCACTAAGGGATGTGAACAACGAGGACTCGACAACTTATCCTCCACATCAACAGCAACTTCCTTTACCAGCCTTCAATCCAGCAGTAAGTCCCATGCTGCAATTTCTACATTGGTCTCTAAAAGCTGATACAACTCTCAGAGCACTAATGCCTCCACGCCACCAATTCCAGCTCAGAGCGTTCCACCAGCACAAGATCCCAATGTAAGTGCCATACCTCAGACCTTACTCAAGAAGCCCGAGAAGTATAATAACATCCGTTAGTCTAAGATCCCAGTCAAAAAGAGAGGCAGAGGGTACACAGGAAGAAAAAAGGGAAGACCTAAGGGATCCAAGAACAAGCCGAAAGGCCCTGATCATGGCCTGCCGAAGGTATGTGACATTAGACTGGGCTTGTTTTATGAGATGAGCCTTCATGCTAATAATCAATCAACAGATGCCTAAGAAAAAGGGAAGACCTCCAGGGTCAAAGAACAAGCATCCACGCGGAGCCCACAACGCGTATATACCTGGACCAGAGAACAACAATGACTTAATCGAGGAGAGAAGCCAGCAATTACCGATACCAAACTTGAACGGACTGCAGCAAGCTCCAACTCCACGTGTGGCCGAGAATACAGCTCTCATGGCCACATCAATTCCTACACAGGCTCAGACCACATACCAATACCCTGTCGGATACGCGCCAATAACCGACTCCTCAGACCTCTTTGATAACGACGCCGGCTTCGACCAGGCGACCGACGAATGGCACTCTAGCGATGCTCAACCCAACGACATCGAGACTGAGCATCTCCTTGCCAACGTCATTACCAGCGAGTTGTCAGCCAATTCTTCGTCCTCCGCCTTAACTCCTCCGCAAGACTTCATGACATCCTCCACATCAGATCCTTCAGATTTTTTCACGACGCCCTCCAGATCAACTCCTCCATCAGACTTCATGACGTCCTCGGCATCAACTCTCCCAGAAGACTTCATGACACCGAGGGGAATGCCCTACTCTCAGCCAACTTCTTCACCTCACGCCAACTCGAATCAGCATGGACAGCCTGACTATGGCTACGGTTATCAGTACTCACCACCGCCGCAGCTTAATCATGCCTTCGGCAACAGCAACTTCACCTACGGCAACGGCAATATCAACATCAACGTCTACAACAACAGCAACAGCAACAGCAACAGCAGCAACATCTTCTCGCCGCCCAGCCATTATCCCGAGGGCATGTCGGCATATCCCTGGCCTGCTCAACCTGTAACTAACACGTCCGGATACGGACATACCGACCTTTCAGCACCGACAACCTCGCAAGTGTACAATGCGTCAAGCTTGCTTACCGGTACTGACAACGACGTTCTGACGCAACAACCGTACTCCTACATCGATCCAGCTCTGGATACTGGGCCTCAGAACAACTCACCGCCGCCAGCAACTTCAACACCGCACGACGACAACTTCGCAAGTTTGTTCGACGAGTTTGAGAAGGATTACAACAATTTGACAGAGGAGGAAAAGAATGACTTGATCAAGGACAACATCGACAACGTGATACAAGGGGCGAAGGACTTTGTTGCGTCGTCGCTCGAATTGAATGACTTTGACTTCTAGATGGGACTACTCACATCTCAGAAGCATGATGGAGCGTTATAATGGTTTGCTCATCACTTCTAACATACCCGTTGTGATCTTGAACATGGTCGTTGCTAATGTCTGGCTTCAGGAACTTTAATAGTGGGATGGTATGAGGACAGCTTTAGCATCGGACATCAGCATCGGCAACAGCATCGAAGCGAAGGATTGGATATCAGTGGTGGCTGAGCCGGCTTTACGATAAGAATGGAAATGAACATTGGCATCGCGTTGGGTATTTAACTGCACTGTATTGGTATTGGGCTATGGATCGGTGTTGAATGATACTTACTGTATGGTGGACTGACATTCGGAATTGGGATTCTTGATCGGTGGACACTCACTACTGTTGTTAAGATACGAGGAGACTGTATATAGATTGAATGATATCGACTTTCCTTTTACATCAATGTTCGTTGCTATGAGTACTTGTGTGCTTGATGCTATCTAGGTTGAGGTGAGAAGGTGTCGGAGAAGAAGAGAGAGTACTTAGACCGGTGGGAAAATCGTGGGGTTAGAAGACGAGACGAGGGAGTATTGAGGCAGGGTATCTTGGATGAATGCTATGGGGTTAGTATGAAGGGATAATTCAAACATTTATCAGGACTCCTGGCTTTGTTTTTCTACTCAAGAGATGCGAGATTAGGTGGTGGTTGAAAATGCAGTATTGATACCTTGCTGGTGTCTGGCGCCGCTTATTTGTTTTTTGTTTTTTGATTCATTATTATTGTGAGGATGGAATCTATACGTTCATCATCTCGTGATATGGTAAGGATATCTACGGCGTTCCCGTCCGTATCTTCCAATGCTCTTATTCTTCCAAGTGCATGGATCCGTGGACCTTTCGGCGTCCGTCGTCTTCGTCATGGTCCTCTTTGTCCTCTTCATCGAGTCAACAGCCTTGCTCTCTACATTGCTTCTCCTTCTCATCCTCCCTTGCTGGCTCCTGCTCCTCCTGCTCCTCGTCACCAACCATATTTACTTCCCGCCTCCTTTTTATTTCTCCTTCCACTCGCAAACTGCTCTTCCAGCGCATCTTTCTGATTGCTCGCCGCATTCACCAGCTGTTTCAAGCTGTGCTTGCCCGGAGCGATGCCACGGACGGGATTGTGTTGGACGGTCTCGCCCGCTTGACGGAGGAGTTCGTTCGCAGCGTATTCTTCGTCGGTGTTGAAATTTACAATATTAGGCGTGGCGGAGGGTTGGGCTTTGTTGGCGTTGTAGTGGCGGCCGAGGAGTTGCCTTTTTGCGGAGGCGGAGAGGTTGAGGTCAGTGGCTATGGCGTCCAGGGACTGGGGCTGTGGCTGCGTGGGTTCAACTTGTGGGTATGTAGAGTCGGCAGCAGTGTAATTGTTTGGAAGGGGGGACTCCTCGGAATATGGGTTTGTAGCAGGTATGGTTGTTGGCTTCTCGGCCTGATATACCATGGGTTGATATGTTCCCTTGATTGCTGATCCGGTACTCGACGCTTCATTTGACTCATCTCCGGTAGAGAATAACGAAGCCTTGGTGGCTCCCTTTGGCGGCTGTGTAACCCCTCCGTTTGTGGAATCTGGTGCACGTAGACTGTCGGTAGGTGGGACTCTCCTCTTCTGTGCCTTTTTGTTGACAACCGATAAAGGTTTGAACATCGTTGACTTCTTCTTCGGTTCTGCTCCCAATTCGGGCGTTGGCATATCTGGTGTCCTTTCTGTCCACGAGAATGCTTCGTCTAGATCCGAGCTCTCCACAACTGATCCACCTTCACTACTTTCATCCTTGCTGGTGCTACCGTCCGCTTTTGGTGCCGGCTCCCTACTGAATGCCGGCGTAGCTCCTGTCTTTAGGTTGACACCGCTGCCTAGCCCGCCTCTTCTTATACCAGCAATGCCAGACCCTTCTGCTGTGCGCTTGGGCGCTGGAAGAAAGGAGTTGAATCCGCCCACCCCACCTGATCCGAGCTTAGCCCGCTTCGCAGGAGGTCCTTGTTCCACATCTCCATTTTGTGTGGTCGCTCTTGTTGGTTCTGGGAGGCTGATTTTGATCTTGTGGGGGTTTGAGCGATCGACGACTTTTTGAAAGCCGGGCTTGTTGGAGGTCGGGTTAGGTTTAGGAGGTTCTGAATTGGCAATGTTTTCTTCGTTGCTTGAATCAGAATCCGATCCGGAATAGTCGACGAGGGCCATTGTTCACGTCTTTCCAACAATATTTTCTCCAATGCCTGTCAAGCCTCTTACTGACTCGAAATGTTTTGGAACCCCGCGGTAAATTACCCGCTTGCCGCGCTCTCCTTCATTTACTTTACTCTACCACTGACCAGACGAGCTAGACTGCCATCTGCATTGCATAAGGAGGTTCGGTGGTCTTGCGAGCTACGCCAACGCTAGTCGAAATCCTCGTAAGAAGAGGGAGATGGAACTTTCTAAGATCAGGTGAACAGGATATACTTTTCATCAGATGGCTTTGCTACAGAACGAAGAGTATGTATATCTTGTGTTACAATCGCAGGATTCAGCAGAGAAATTGGTCGTCCCTCTGGTCGTACTACATGAGAAGAGAGTCTCATGAGCAATGAGTGGTCTTTAGAGTGCTCCTATTCTGACCGCCTAACAGCTTTCTTATCTGGCAGCTACGGACATCGTACTTGGCCCATAACAAGGATGGCATTGGCGAGCGTCTCATCAATGTTGATTCTAGTGTTCTCAATGATCCCAGTTTCCGTGCGGCAGGGTGGACCTCCAACATCGCGGACATCAATAGAACTTATTCTCCGCCAATCCCAACTACCGTTTCATCCGACTACTTTGCTGCGCCTCCGAGATCTGCTGGCATTGCCCCCGCGGGCTTTGGCGATGAGGAAGAGGAAGGCGGTATAGTGACCGGACGTGGGAGTACTGACACCATTGGTCCTGGTCCCAACGTCAGGCGAAGACGACTTCGTGAGCAGCACGATGAAGATGACAGCAGTGATCTGAGCGACGAGAGTGACGACGACGCTGAAGGCAGTAGACGGTAGTACATTCAGCTGCTCACTCTCGGCACCTTAGTACTAACTGCAAGCCGAAGGGCTGCGCAGCAGATCAAGTTCGCAAAGATGCCCGTGAGGAACCGATCGGGTTCGTCACCCATCCGCAGCTCTTTTGCGAAAGATTCAGTCGAGGTTCTCATCACATCACCATCCCGGCGGTCACACGAGGGTAGACTGCGGAGCGGGTCTTTGACGGGCGTGGAGGCTGTGAAGGAGAGGGCTAGAAGGGACACAACTACCAGCAGCGATATGTCATCCGAGAACGAGCTAGATCCTTCAATTCTCAGAGCAAGACGCAAGCCAGCCAACCCTGTTAAGGCAGCGAAAGCTGGTAGCCTATTAACTGAGAAGCACAAGGAAGATGAGCGGCAGCAGATGCGCATTTTGACCACCACGATCAATGAAGATTCGGAAGCAGAGTCAGACAGAAGCGATCTCTCATCGGAATTTGCAGAAACCGCCGACTCAGAATCGCTCTTGGATGACATTGATTCCCCCTCTTTAGCTGATATGCCAGCAGAAATGGACGTTAACAAGGAGTCTCCCAGCAAGCCGAAGTATGCATCAGCACCTCTTCTTCAACCGCTCCCTCCAGCGCGGCCCATCAGTACTATCCAACCTGTTAGTCTTTTGGGACAAGCTTTGAGAGCTGGAAAAGCCAAGCCCAAGAACCCTGTGGAGGCTTTCGCGAGGCTATCCGGAAAAGGAGCTTTGGACCCTCTTAACATTCGAATCTATGCACCTTTCTCAGAGTCACCCAACAAGCCCTTTGAAATGCCCTTGCTGAAGAATGTCCAAGCCACTGACTCTGGAGAAATCCCACAAGTCACCGTGGCAGATGCAATTGGCCTGAGCTTGTGGAGATACCGTGAGGAAGGTCTCAAACCTCCTATTGAGGAGTCCAAGCTCAATGTTAACTTTTGGGTACTGCGAATGGTCGAAGACGGGGAAGTTGAATATGATTTTCCTCCTTTAAATCGAACGCAGCCCATTGCTGCTTTCACGTCTAACAACAATCGCGGTCCTCGAGGAAGATCTCGGGAGAAGCCATATGACGAGTTTGCTCTGGTGGAGGCTACTCAAGCTCAAATTCAGGAGAACAAGAAGCTCACTCCCAAGTTCGACAGATTGTTGGAAGCAACCAAAGTGGATGCATCCGAAGCTGTTTCACAGCGCCTTAGTCAGACCGAGAGAAAAGAAAACCCCCCTCCTCCGACAGTACTTCGAAAACCAGCGCCGGTGCCAGCAGACAAGCCAGCCTTTCCTTCAATCCACTCGACCCCTCGAACGGGTCCACCAAAGATGCTCAAAATCCATTTCACAAGTCTCGAAGCTTTCAGCCAGATCAGCACCATTGAAGTTACTACAGACACTTACCTCGCGGAGGTCCTAGATATCGTCTGCAAAAGATGGAAGCTTGACAAATCTTACCACATCCTGAAAGTAACCGGCACCAATACTATTGCCCCCGTAGATAGGATTGTCGAATCTCTCGGTTCTCGTACAGAGCTCGATCTTGTACGCAGACGGTTTGCAAATGATGGCGCTCTCGGTCTTGCAGGGTCGCCGGGCAGTAGTTCGCCTAACGCACCCTTGATCCTGGCAGCGGAAACGCCGGCAAAGGGACAAAGGAAGGGAAAATTGATGCATCCGCTGGCACAGAACTCAGAAATGCTGAACAGTACTGCTAAGTACAAGAAGTACAACGTCATCAGAAAGCAACCTATGTCTTTTGCGCCTTCGCATCAACGAATACTGCTGATGGACGAGGATTACATGCATATCCTACCTGGGGAGACAGGGAAGACATTGTTCGATAACAGTGTGAAGACAAGCCGGGTGCCGTTCAGTATGATTGTAGGTTGTAAAGTTAGTAGGAGACATCCGAAGACTTTCCGGGTGAGTCGTTGCTCCACCTTTATGTTGCGATGTCCTACTTGCTGACTCTCTGTGATCCTCTAGGTGATCATCATAAGAGACAAGGATGATACGAAACGTTATGATTTCGAGGCACAAAGCACCATCGATGCTGCGGAAATTGTGGAAGAGATCAGAAAGGGCATGGAACCCTATGACCAGCAGCACCAACAAACGATGGGGTGATGTGATGTCTGGATCGATCGCTGATGAGCACAATTCAATGCGTTATGAGGCCTCCGCGGCTACAATGCCCACGCTCCTCTTCCACTCTGCATACGGCGCCTTATCTCTCCTCTCTCCATCTACGATCTGTTCAACGCCGTATTCACACGCCTCCCACACCCTCAGCTGCTCACAGAAACCGCGATTTGGGCTCGCCATCGGTCTCTTCCCTTTCACGAAGATCTGCGCCTCAGAGAAGCCCACGCCCCATGTTCGCATTACTACAGACTTCTTAGCCTCGTTGCTCGCGGCGCATACATTCGCGTAATCCAAAATGGACAGGAAGATCGAGACATACGATAAGCCATGACCAAAGTCACACTTCGACTGATCCCCATCCTGCAATGCACGAGTACCTTCTTCCCCTCCGCCCTCTTCTCCTCAATCAAATCGCATGTTGAGCCAAAGATAGAAAGCAGATCTTCGGCCGGTCTGTCATCTTTGTTGAACCGTGTTGTCACGATGCCCATGTCTAGATGCTCTTGGAGCGTCGGGGGCGACAGGTCGGAGCTCATGATTGTGAGCACGAAGGTTATGTTGGTAGAGCGGAGGGAGTCGATGTTTGAGGCAGCAAGACAGCTAAAGACGTGTAAGGCACTTTACTTGACTACGGCGCCCGTGGTATAGCTGTCGTCCAACTTGGAGAGAAGGCGAAAACACTTACCCACCGAGATAGAGACTTGGCAGTATTTCTGTTAGCGAGAGGGAAACGCAGCAGTTCCATAACGCTTTCTCTATCATGGCCTTGCTGACAATGTTCCTGGTTTCTAGATCAGACATGATTACGGTATTATGGTTTCTTGCGAATTTTGGGTCTTAGATGGTTGTTTTGTTAAGTTGTTAGTGAGAAAGTCGCGTGTCATGGAACTCATCTTTCACCGCCTGGGCACGTGACCGTAGGTCGCGCGAAAGCCGGATATTCGTAGGGCTGCAGCCGGCTCTTCTCCGATCAAAGGTGCAGCTCGACGACGGTTCGACACAAGCAGGTCAACACAGTCTGGCTGTTGGCAAGAGTCTTACTACCCGTACTTGCAGTTGTCTCAATAAAGACTTTGGAGTTTAGACGCCACTGATGTTATTGAATTTTTGGCAGAGTGTTCTGAGAAAATCACTACTTTATTGTACAGCATTTCTCTTAGCCCTAACCCTAATATCTACGGGGGGAGATCTTAAGTGGCGTAGACAAATTTCTCTCAAAAAAACTCTGCCAAGGTATCACGAGGAGGAAGAAAAAATACGCTCAATCATATACTCTCCTACTATGGTTATTTCGAAGGTTGGAAAATATGAGAAGAAAAGCCTACAAGGAACAAAGCTCTTATTCACGCATACTTTTTTCCCGCGGAAATGTAGTCAGATTTTCTGTGATTTCTCTGTCTGTAGTTTTTTCTTGTTATGTAGATATTAACGTTTAGGAGTAAATCGCAGGCAGAATTTCCTCCAAGGCTCGCGGCACCAAAATTTTCCATCTTACGAGGAGGCGCTGAGTTCGCGCATCTTTTGTATGTCCTATGGGCATGGTTCTTAAGCGGGGTTTGGTATCTCGCATAAGAGTGCTTGCCCAGAAGCAAAATCATCCACTGCACGTTTCGTGGAAAAGTCCCATCGACAGGCCAGGATCGCGCTTGAGCATCAAAAGCTCAGACTATCCAACCCCTGCACCACTTCTTCTAGACCATCCCTGATCCCACTGTCCGCACCATCCACTTTCGTCAATAGTGCTTCCACATATTCTCGTAACTCGGCGACGACATCTCTTCTCCGACTCTTGACGCCCCGAGGCGCCCGTACCATGAGCTCTACCGCGAGCTGACAAATGGCCACACCCAGTTCCAGGTCTGCCGTGTCGGGTGCATGTACGACTGTTTCGCGAGCTAGTTCGACGATAGACATCCATTCCTCTTTTGCCGGCCCAGTGACGTCGGCTTCAACTACTGCTAACAGTACGCGAACAATCTCGATACCTCGTACGTGCTCCGAGGGAATGCCCAATAAGTTTCCCAGGTCGTCAGCGAGGACGGCCCAACCTTCTTCGCGGAGGAAAGCTTCGACGCCTTCGGGAGTTTCGATGATGCCTTCAAGAGAAAGCAACACGGGATACCGGAAGTCCTGATTAGATGTATCCCTGTACAAGGCAAGGAGAACATCCATTATGCCGGAGGCTTCTCGGCGAAGAGCGTCGTTTTCTTCATTACGGAGCCACAGGGACAATGCACGAAGCTGTGAGAGCGTTAAAGGGTCTTTTGAGATTCCACTTGATGTGTCCCAAGCTATTGGAAGGCGTTTAGTTGATCCTTGACTAGGATTCCGAGCGGAGGGATGAAGACCAGCGGCGCCTGCCGTGGAGGAGTCATAGCGGTCACGGAGATGTTCGATAGTCAGAGACATTACTTCTGAGATGTTCGCTCGAAGCTTCATGAGGAGGTCGACAGGCATAGGCGCCGAGAATGCAGGACCTGAGCCCCCATCGTCGTCATCACTGTCCATGGCCTCAAGGCTTTGCAAAAGGAAGCCGATAAAGGCAGAGACTATGTCGTAGGCTCTGGCTATACGCTCTGAGATATCAGGGTACTCGGCAGAATGTAGCTTTTCTTGTAGGGATGGAATGGTAGAGCGAATATCGATGAGTAGTACTGTGACGAACATGTAAGACTTTGTTTTCTCATCCGGTTTCTCATCTTTGTCTCCGGCCCTAAAAACCACCTGCGAGCCTTCCATTGTCGTTGCTAGCATAGCGAGTATTTGCATTATCTGGTTGGTTGTCTCTGGAGGCGTAGAACGTAGAGCAGACATCAGTAGTGGCACTCGGCCACCAAACCGGCCATCCTTCTCTGGAGCGTCCAAAACTGTCAAAAAGGCGTGTAGTACTGCCACCGCCAACGCAACCATATTACCGGCTTCTTCGTTTGTTCTCTTGCCCTCCGGCTTGGCCTTCAAAAGTCGATCCAGGAATTTAACGGGTATTGCATGCCAGCATTGTTCGACCAACGCCCGTGAACCCTCCTCTTCTGTGCTACTTTGTTGGCTGAATTCCTGTTCAAGCAAAGGTTTCAGTAGGGCCAGCCCGACGAAGCGGGAGGTATCATCCTTTGCTTTGAGAAGTTCCAGCGCCTTTTCGAGGTCTTTAGGGAGAGGACTAACGGCTGGCGGTCGGGTCATTTCGGGGATTTGAGCCATAATTCCTTTCATATCAGGCTTCTGTGAGGCTTCAACCGTGCTGTCTTTGGGCGTTTTGATCTGCGGGTTGAGCATTATTCTGTGGAGGAGGCTCCTCTTGTTCTCCGTTTATGAAGTCGCGGACTAGGGCTCTGGCATTTGGAAATTTGTGGGAAATGTTGACGACACTGTCCCAACAGTGGAATACACCCCACGCAATGACTGCAAGCTGGATGATTGCATATTCTTGCTTCGAAAGATAGAGCTCCATGTTGTAAACCTGCTTTGATCCGCAGAGAATAATTCGCGTACTTTGAACGCAGGTCTGGAGTTACCTCGGCTAAATCGAGATCGCGCTAGTGAGATCTAAAGAATCAATGCTCGACATATTGGCACCTCAATTCTCCCATTATCCACGATGTCACTGTCCTCCACATCCACTGCACGCTGCTGCGCGCGATCATTGCGCTGCTCTTCAAGACCACGTCCACTATGTTCTACCTCAATAATCTCACAACGCCAGCGAAGAGCGCCATCAAGGCGATGGGAATCTACAACAGCAGCAGCATCGACGAACCCTAAGGTGTCTACTATAGTTGACCAAATAAGCCAATTGACTTTACTGGAGACTGCAGATCTCGTTTCTAACCTCAAGGTTAGCCATCTTGCATCTTAAATTGGCAACTCGCACCCCCCGCCCTACTCCTCATACAAACCCCTACAATCCGAATGCTGACGTGGTTTTACTGCTCTACAGTCTCGCCTCAACATTCCAGACATGCCCATGGGTGGCTTCTCCGCCGCCGCAGCACCTGCCCCTGCTGCACCAGTCGAAGAAGAAGAAGCCGCTCCTGCAGCACAAGAAAAGACCCTCTTCACCCTCACACTCAAGTCGTTCGATGCGGCGTCAAAACCCAAGGTTATTAAAGAGATTAAGGGCATGTTGGGGTTGAGTTTGGTGGATAGTAAGAAGTTCGTCGAGAGTGCGCCAAAGCAGATGAAGGAGGGAGTGCCGAAGGAGGAGTCAGAGAAGATCATTGAGACGATGAAAGGCCTCGGTGCTGTGGTTACCATGGACTGAGAGAGTGGGAGCTTTGGTGTAGGAGATGGTAAAGATGCATTGTGCGCGGAGTTTGAGCCATGTACATGTACGGCAAGCATAAAACGCAACCTTCTGGGAGCTACTTCCAGAATCTTTCCGTCTATTCATCTGATTTCTGCCGGTAACTGGCCGATCTTCTGATCTCGTTTAGATATAAGTGTCAGCGCTTTCCATCAAATTCGAGCAACAGATTGCTAGTCCTCCGTTGTGGGAGGATCTTGGCTTGATCGCACTGCTCGTTCTCTGCTTTTCCATATCAATCATTGAGCGTTTTAGGCTTTGGACGACAGAGCGTGTTCGCACCCGCGACCCTGGTTCTTGGGGCTCCTTCGGCTCTCATTACGGATATGAAGCTCTCAATAGCTTTACCCTACTTACAAGTCGCTTGTGTAATAAAATCACACCCAAGCTCTGAAATGGGAGTAATTCAGTCGACAGGACACGTCACTAGCAACCGGGCGGGAGTTGAGAAGCTTTGGCTTCTACGCCAAACGGTGTGCTCAGACTACTCCTAACCGTTTTCCTCTTGCTCGTGGATTGATAGACAACCATCCAACAGTACATCAGAACCTTGGACTTGCTCCCGCATTCCATCATCGATGTTTCTAGAGATATCGTCCTAGTTGTGATCAATCACACATTCAATGGTACTGCAACTTCTGAGGGAGACGTCTCCATGAGAAGGACATCTGGTTTAACAGAAGGCTTACCGAAGCGCGAGACTCTTTCTGTAATCATGAGTCCTTTGCGCAAGCGAAACGCAGAGGCTTATGCTACATATCCTTCATGTCCAAACGAGAGGTTGGCCATTCTCTAGTCTCAGTGCTTGATTATGATTGCTAAGCTCTGTGTAGTTGCTGTTGCACACGGGGCAAATGTGGGTACGGACCTGACCACTGCGGCATTGACAAACGCATCTCGAATCTGTTCCACAGCCATGTGCAGCAAATACAGCGAAGGCGGAAATCTTCAGTGTGGCATGAGTCTATTGTTCTCACTATGGATGGTGTGGAGTAATTTCCTCACTAATACTGTTACTCTACAGCTTCTAGAATGCCAACACCGAGCCGTCATCCCGAATACTAACTACCTACTACAGACTTGACGAGTTACACTGTGGAGATCCCATCCCAACGGCTTGGCTTTGGGGTATGTCAAATAATGTATCCATCTTCATGTCATCTTGGTGCGGTCTCTGCAATTGGCCGCCCTGTCGATAATATCAAGCCTCAAATACGAATGATCGCCTCTGCAATCGCATTGGACTCAGCCAAATCATAAGCACTGGTCTAATTCATTTGTACTTTGCATTCGCTGAGATAGATACAATTAGCTTCGCCATCGTTGTAGCTAATGGTGGGGACGAAGACTGTTATACCAAACTCAAAACAGAATCATGGATAGCGATTGGTGGCTTCGACTTCAGTGATCCTGGACCTACCCGTTTTCAATAGTGATTTTGTTGGGTGTCCAGTCTGGCATCATAGAAAGAACCTCTTATCTCTAGTTGCGAGCGATATGGCATTAGCATTAGAAATTTATGCAACTTCAATTCCCAGTCCAAAGACCTTCCTGGCTCAATGCGGCTTCCAAAATGTCGACTTTGATGTGAGTACCCGGCAACTCCTGATGGTGCCTGATTCGGAGGATCATGTTGTTCGTCAAAAGGCTTTGGTGGCTCCACGGAAACTTTTTGCGGCAGCAGCTTCATCTCATGGACCTTGCGATAATTCGAAGATTATTCAGGACCTTCGGGTGATGTTTAGATATGATCCTAGCATCTGGGATGATCCAGATCCCGAAGGCCTTCCGACGTCCAATGCTGAACCTTCTCCTGAGCCTTCACCGTCTACATCATGCTCCAGCTCGACCGTCACCAACTTCGGGGTATCATGTACACCAACAAACTCTGACTCTTCGAGCTGCACAACAACAAGCTCATCTCTTGTCGCTGGCTGCGCAGCGAGCGCTACCACTACAAGACCCGGTTCTTGCTCAACTCAAGAGGAGAGCGTGGACCAAGGCGAACATGTCATGTACTCGGACGCTGATTCCCCGAGCTCCACCACCGTCTCCGCGACCATCCATCCCCTTCCGGAAACATCCGCTCAGCCGCTCCAACTCCGACCCCAACACCATCTTGCTACCTCCAAGATGAGGATCCCGATTGAGGCATGAATTCCGCTTGTTGCGTCTGCGACGGAAGCTTAAACTACTTCTACCCCGAGCCCACATCAAGGAGCGATTGTGCATTCGTGCCGCTACCTCCATAAACCAGCAACCCAACAATACCGCCTAGCGCAGTCACGAGCTGCTCGTGACGAGCAGTTTTCAACTCTGTACTATTGTCGACATCCAACAACGCGATTTGCTACCTCGACCAATGTAAGCCTGCGGTGGGGAGGAGGGAAGTACTGCATCACGTGATGAAGTGACCTTACTTCTATACAGTGCGTCGGTCCTGGGCGACGCAAATCTCATGGTATATCCATGTCCGGTACACCACTGCCTGTCGCGTTTTGCATGTTTTTGTCGTCGCGGCTCTGACTTAGGCTAGATTCGGAGAAATCGAAGGTCTGAGCGCAGAGTACAGCGCATCTAGGAGGTGTAAGAGATACAGCCGACATCCGAGCGTGCATGTGCTTGCTTGCCCATGGTGTCGACACGGGATTCTCACTTTCTACCTCTCAATTCGGGCATCCCCAGCTGTAACATAACCTAGCGTGCCCAGTCCCCTTCCCATATCTCTTTCTCAAACTCATCCTGAACGATCTACTTTGACATCTTCCAACGTAGATACTAGACATCTCACCCATCATGTGGGAATGTGACACATGTACGCGTACTTTCAACAGCCAAAAGGCAGTCGAACAGCATATGAATGCTCTTGGTCACTGGCACCATTACTGTGCGCCATGCGGGCGGAAATTCGATAATGGCAATAATCTCCGCATGGTATTCCTCTCAGTCCTCTCCTACCCATATATAGATTATCTATACTGACACCCATCCCCCCAGCACCTCAATTCCCGCACCCATCGCGGCGCTAACGTCTCTTGTCCCTTTTGTAAACGAGCCTTCACCTCCGCCAGTGGCGTCTCACATCACCTCGAGGCCGGCTCTTGCCCGAGCGCACGGTGCGTCAACCGTGAGAGCATCTTCAGCACCCTCCGACAGCGCGATCGGAACGGCATTATCACGAACAACCTCTTGGAATGGCACGGGGAGACCTGGTCGACTGAAAACGCCTGGAACGGTCACACATATCAGTGCTACCTCTGCCGCCGCGGGTTCGCTGCTGTGGCTGACTTGCATCGCCATCTGAAGAGCCCTGCGCACATGCAAGATATATATCATTGTCCAAACAAGGTCCGATGCGGGTCGCAGTTCAAGACGTTGGCTGGCATGTTCAATCATTTGGAGAGCGAAAGCTGTGGTTTCATCAAGTTCAATGGCGTGCAGAGCAATGTTGGAGGTATTTTAGCGGGGAAGCAGAGGCTGATTGGCTTCTCTTAAATTGTTAAGACCGTGGCCGGAGGAGGGGTCCTAACATTTTTCCGTACCTCTTGCTGATAATTGAAACATGCGATCAGTCTGGCCGTTCAATGGCAAGGGAGAGGTATTCAAAATTCATGCTAATACTAGAGGAAAGATTCCGACGCAGAAGAATCATGCCAAAGGAAAGAAAAATGGAATAAACAGGAGTTACCATCAATACGATGTTACAGCAGCTGAAAGGAGACGATTGTCTGATATAGCAAGATAAGACCCTGACCTAGATGGAAGAGGAGAGATCATTCTTCTCGAGCTATGGGGTCTGATCTCATCCATCTTTCGATAGTGTAACCGAAGGTCCAGCGCCTTACAGCAATCGACTAGAGGTAATCCTTGATGAATGCAACACATGTGGACATTTGATATCTATTTGCCCACAAGTAGACAGGTACGGTTGTCCACGATAGCTCTGCAACAAGGCTAGCGAAGAAATAAGAGTTTGGGGCTGAACAGCAGAACAGCAGCACTTTTAACCAACTGTGCGGTACTCGGGACGCGGGCCGTAGCTCACTCTCTGATCCATGCTAATGCCGTGAGAATCACAAGACAGAACGGTCATCGATTCAACCGATAAAACGGCCATCAGGTTTGTTGGTTGAGATGCAGCAACCGCTTTATGGAGCATAGAAGGCTTCAATAGGAGCAGGTCAGATCACTCCCTTTCACCCGATGGCTCAAACTGCAGACCATATTATCAGGCTCCTGCTTACGTAGGGTACATCTTTAGACACTTTCGGCGGCGCAAAGTGCTGACTCATCGTCATACACGTAAGAAAAGGCGCCTTTGTAGAGGCACGACACTATTGAGCCCCTGGCGCGAGTGAGTTCTAGAACTCGTCCTCGACCTCGCCGACGCGTTGGTGGTATCCCCTGTTAATGTTTCCGGCCTAAGATTTGATCCTGTTGGTCCTTTCAACAGGGCCTATCAAGGGAAGCCATCAAGGAAAATGTCTTCCACCACATCTAGCCAGCCTCCAGCAGCGCCAGGGTCCCAGTCCCTTGGATTCGCGAACTCTCTCAGCGGTCCATTTGAGCAAGAAAAAGCCACAGATGATAACACCCCTCTAGAGCCATTTCCAACTCTCTCACCTCCGCCTTCCTTTCAGTACAATGCCTCCCTCCACCCTCTCGATACCGCGTCCCCATCGCTTCCAACGATAACATCACCCCACGCCGCCACTCCCCAGAGTGCTGGCCTACGACTACAGACGGAGCACCTGAGCGAGAGGAAGCGTGAGGAGTCTGCTTCCTCCACCAGTAGCAATCCTATCTCCGAGGCTTCACAAACCGTCTTCAACTCTGGTCTACCTGTCCGTAGTTCCAGCATTCGATCTGCCTTCGCCTCTCGGCACAGGGCTGATTCCCTTACACCTAATTCTGCATTATCGTCGCCTGGCGTGGGGCCGCTGGTTGATATGACTCCATTGCCTTCGCCTATTTCGGGATGGGGCTCTCCAGGATACGGGAGAAGGTCAGTGGACGAGGAAATGGGGGGTGCCACACCAATCGCAGCTACAGTTGAGGAAGATGGCGAAGTACTGCCTGAGCCAATGGACTTTTCGCAAGCCTCGCCTAAAAAGCGCAAGATCCCTCTCATGGCAAGGGATATGACCAGCGAACAGGTGCAGATCTACAACACGAATGCAGCTGCACATGCGAAGAATCGAAGTGTCAGCGAGTACGTGCCAGAGGGCATCCAGATACCTAGATCTCGCAACGTTGTCGTCTCGACATCTGGCGCACCACCCATCACTACCTCGCTGTCCCCTCCCAACGACCATATGCATCGCGAACAATATCTAGCCATCCAACGAGGCCTGGCCATATCCATACCGAAGCCTCCAACTCCGCCGGACAGTACCCAGGGAGCCGATAGCGCAGATCTTGAAAGTCCACCACCGAGTCCGGAAAAAGCCAAAGGCCCTCTGCCATTGATATACGAGGCTCATATGCTTCATGGAGGCAAGCTGAGAAGGTGGAGAGGATTGCGCCAGCTTGGGAAGGGGACTTTTAGCACGGTGATGCTCGCCACTAGCGAAGGCGTGGGTGATTCAACCACGTTGGACGAAAATCAGGTCAATCCAAAGTCTCTAGTAGCTGTCAAAATCTGTGAGCAAGGGCCAGCCGGAGGTGCAGATGAGAAAAAGATAGAAATATCGATAAAGCGTGAACTGGAAATCATGAAGTCAATACATCATCCATCCTTAGTACACCTCAAAGCCGTCAAGATGTGTGAACGACAAGCATTTCTGGTCCTCGGCTACTGTGCAGGCGGAGACCTCTTCGAATTAGCAAGCCAGAAGCTTGAAATTCTGACGCCGACCCTGATCCGCCGCATGTTCTCGGAGTTGGTTGCGGCTGTACGGTACTTGCATCTGCAATACATCGTGCACCGTGACATCAAGCTCGAAAGTATGTCACCCGAAGCGCACTAACTCGAAGAAGCGCCTTATATACACATCTGCTAACGCGCCGCCTAACCCAGACGTCCTCGTCAACATCCCAACCCCCTCCCTTACCAACCCAACCACCAACTGGCAAACCTACCCCACCCCCATAGTCACCCTCACCGACCTCGGCCTCGGCCGCTGGATCCCCCGCCCCCCCGAACCCCCCCTCCTCGACACCCGCTGCGGCAGCGAAGACTACGCCGCCCCCGAGGTCCTCATCGGACAAGAATACGACGGCCGCGCCACGGACGCGTGGGCCCTCGGCGTACTCCTTTACGCCATCATGGAAGGCCGGTTGCCGTTTGATCCCGTTCCCGGCGCGAGGAGGAAGAGCCCGACGAGCCATCGTATCGCGAGGTGTGAGTGGCAGTGGGTACGGTATGCGGATTCGGAGGGAGAGTGGGATGCTGGAAAGGGGAGGGAATTGGAGGGTGCGAGGGAGGTTGTGGAGGGGCTTTTGGCGAGGGCGAGGAGTCGGTGGGGGTTGGAGAAGGTGGGGGAGAGGGAGTGGGTGAAGGGTGGGGTGGTGGTTGAGGGGGGGTTGAGGATGGAGGAGGAGGATGAGGAGGACGGATAAGGTGGAAGGATGGGGAAAGAATTGATTGATGCGTTGTGCGATGATATGATGACTTTTACGCCGCTGTATTTGTACCCGCTGGGTGTTCTGGTAAGCCTATTTGGATGGGATGTTTGGGGCGAGGAGATTTTGTACGGCTAGACTTATAGTGGATCTAGAAAGGTCCAAATGTTTGATGATGCTCTTGTAGCGTTCGTCGATTGAAGAAATTCGAATTCTCTCATATGAAAGATTGATCTTTATCCCGAGAAGTCTGTAGAGAGCAAAAGATGTCTTGGGTATCTGTCTGGTTGTAGCTACTATATCTAGCTACGTCTGCCAACTAGCACTGTTTGAGCATAAAAATAAATTTAGTTCTGATTACTTTCTGAGCCCTCAAGCAAGCAGCCAAGATATGCCGCGCAGGCCAGTAGCAGGAGCAACAGCATTCCATACTTTCTCTGCTCGAGGCTAGCGCCGTGCAAAGCATCATCATGCATGATTCATCTCACCACACATCATCATCGGTATCCAGCTCCGACCACGTATCATCCGTACTGGGCAAGTAAACGTCCAAAAAGTCCTCCAGGCCCATCTCATCATCATCCGAGCATGGCACCAGAAAATACGCCTCGATGCCCTCCTGGAGCTCCGGGCAATACTCCTGTGAGTCTGGCTGGAAATCCAACGATTCGTTCAAGCCTTCCAAACGCCCCGCCACCTCCATGTTGTCTAGCGTCAGGACCTTGCGCATCCGGTTGAAGGCAGAGAACCAATCCCCTTCTATCAGTCCGAAGCTGGTGAGGCGGAGGGACTTGAGGGTGCTGGCGTGTCGGGTGCAGAAGGAGACAAGGTCGTCTTCGCTAGAAGCTATCACTTCAAACTTGACGGTCCTGAGGGAGGGCCAGTGGTGGTCGCCGACGACGTATTTGAGGTAGGTGGGCCAGGTGGGGTCGTTGAATAGGAAGCCGATTTGTAGGTGCTCGAGGTTTGGGGCTGCGGTGACGAAGTCCTTGAGACGTCCTGACTGGAGGTATGTGGCGCAGCTTTCGATTTCGAGTTCTGTCCATGGATTGTCGTATTCTAGACTGCCGGTGGAGAATTCTAGCTTCAGGTTCTTGACGTTCGACGCGCTTTCTCTCATATGGGCAAAGGTCTCGGCGTCCTGCTCGAGGATTCGCCAGCTGACTACACCGCACTGCAGGGTCTCCACTTTCAATCCGGCATGGTAGGCTCCAAGGAGCAGGGAACGCATTTGCTGGAGGCCTAGAGGCTCCGACTTGGTTTCTCGCCGGTCATCGGTCTCGTAGTAAGTACACAGGGCTGGCTCAAACGTTTTCCTCATCAACGGAGTCCAATGGCGAGCGCAGGTCTGAGTTGTCATTGTGATTTCTTTCAGGTGGGGAAAGTGTTTCATAGCATCTACCACCTCCTTCTCTTGCATAGCTCTTTGTTGTGGATCTTGCTGGAAGTGGCTGAAGTCACTGTATTTTTCAAAGGCATCTTCAATTCGCTCTTGGCTGTAGCGATGGCGAGGGGTTGCGCTTAACTTGCTCATCTCACGCCTGTAGGTCCGTAAGGTCCTCTCAGATGCGTGTTGGCATGGATGACCCCGCTTGCGAATTTCTTCGAGTTTTGCAACGTATTCTGGACCAAGAACGAGCTGCTCCCAGTGCTTGCGGGGAAGTACGCCAAATTTGTCGGCTTCGAAGAAGAAGGAGGTGACGCATTTGCTAACTATGGGATGCTCAGCAAGGGCCTTGAGCTGCTCGAAGCTGTCCTTTGCGAGAATCAGGTGAACTTCTGGGACCATGTACTGTAGACCGATAGGGGCGACAAGCCGAGAGACAAGACGAAGGTTCGCGATTTCTGTCGGTCTGAGGTACGCACATATCATGTGTACGAGTTCGGCAGGGAGCTTATCGATGGGGAAGTCGATGGATTTTGAAGCTGATGGTCGTGCAGATTTGCGGACGGCTTTTGTGCGCGGCATAAGAGACGCTGCATTTCGAGAATTTTTCTTCGCCATGATATCCTGACTTCTGACTGTCGAATGTTAGAATTTAGGAGATCTCGGAGAATTTTTTAACGTATTACTGCGGGGTCGTGGGGAAAGGCAGGCGCGTTGGGCGCGTATCCGTAGTATAGTGGCTTGGCAGGACACTGCTTGATATGGACGACAGTGATCAAATATATCTGCATTTGGGCATCAGTTTGAAACAGATCGCCACTGATGATCCTGATGGTTTAGAATAGAGCTTTAGATAGAGAAGAATCCACGCAGCCTTGTTCTAGGGACTCATTTGGCTTCGAAACCGCGACTTTTGGCACCTTGTCTGCTGGGTTAGAACTATGTCTCAAATGAGACAAGCTGCGTATCTCTTTTAACATTTATTGTGAGCCATTGATCTGGATAGGAACGGGCGGTTATTGCGAGAATGTGTTAGACACTAGCACTGCTGCTTTGCTAGCAATTTACTGCATCTTCTCCGCAGCTACTTCCCTGACTTGAACGACCACAATTAGCTCAAATAGCTCCCAAACCATGGGTTTAGGTTGCATTGACCAGCGCCTTGATCTCTTCCTTCGGCATCCTCTGGTTTCAATGAAAGTATGTACGGTGGAATTGGTGGGCAAAGGATACAGGACGTTGTTAGCATGATTGATGTTTAGGCAGACTGTCAGAAAATTCGGAAGCCGGAGGCACCAGAACACTTCATTCTTTTGTCACTCGTGTACATCAAACCTGAAAAAGAAGTCATTTATGATGGGAATTGCGCAAACAGAACGTCAAACATCTCAGCAAATCTCCCAACTACTTTCTAAGGACTCTTCCAAACAGCCATCCCTGCTCCTAAATAAATCTTCGATGGATTAAATAAGAAAAGAAAATCTGGGGAGTCTGCCAAAGCATTGGCAATCTTTGCCTCTATTACTGCTGAATCACTCACGGATATGACGGGTACGGTACCCTCTTGTGGAAGGATGGAAGTTGTTGGCGTCATGAAATGGAGTGCAGCTTTAATAATGCCAACTACAAAAATCGGAAGAGAGATAAGCCCAGTTCGTTTTAGCTGTTAGCCCGTATCATAATCACCATGCCCAGCAAAGCTGCCATGTGGACAGGAAAATTCTGCGTACATAAGGAATAATATTGAATTAATCGTTCTATAGATTTCAGTTGGTGTTGATATCGGATTTTTTTAAGGTTATATCTTGTTTCGGTAACTTTCCTCCCATCGAATGGCCATATGGTCGAGTGGTACACTGACAGGCATAAAAGCATTGACGATTCACCATCGAGTGGCCGTACACTCGTAGAATCCTCACCTTTGGTCCTCAGCTATCATGCTCCAGGTTCGATAGGTTTGCATCCATATGGCTGGATACCAGCATCCATGCATTGAGGGTTTCTTTACGAAGGATTCTAATGCTGGGTGCTCCAGGCCCAGTGGGTGATTTTCCTTTTGCTCTTTTCGTCGGTTCGAGGATGGCTTTAGGCTTTTTTTTTTTGTTTTTGTTGAAATATTCTTTTCCACAACATGATTACTACAACACTAACCTTTCCAATTGATAAGACTAACCTTACCCGTCTACATAGCGACCCATTCGCAGCCTAGTGCAGAAGCTTTAGATAGAGGAAGTTATCAGATTTCGGACGGCTGCATGGGCCAGAATGGTAGGCTATACTTGAAGTTGCTAAGAGTCTAGACAGTTACATGAGCTAAGGGGCGAGTTTTGGCTTGATTGGATAGATAGACAGACATAGCGGTAGGTTTGTCCTATCGACAATGATCGCCCCGGCACTCGGTAGCTGCGAGACTGATAAGACACATATCGTGACATGGCAAGAAGCAACCAACCTGTGTGATTAGAAAAGCCTTTTTCTTCCGCTTAAAACTTTCAAGAGCAAGGCCGCTAGCAGTGTTTCCATGTGCAGTTCAGAGGGAGTCGGCGAGCTGGTATCAGCGGTGATATTGGCTTTTTGTTACGAAGCTAGAATCGTGACATGCAGCTCGCCTACATCAGCCGACTCAAGGAGTATAACAGAAACATTACTCATTCTCGGTCGATGCATCTTCACCCGGCAGAGCAAGAAACGGGCAAAATGCCAAGAAGAAACTGGCAGTTTGAATTGCCGAGCCCTCAGTTCTCACGTCAGTTTGGGACTCTCATTCTAAAGTCTCCTATTACTGGTGATCCAATCTACTGAACGGGAGGGTCAAAGAAGCCAATTTTCCTGATTCGATTCGTAATCTGAGGGATTGACAGTGTCGCAATTGCCACAGTTTCAAACATATCCCTTCGCTAATCCTTGCCGACGAGGCTCGATGTATCTTCGAGACAGCACGCTTCCGATGAACAGTGTCACAGGAACCACAGAAGGCTGGTTCCAGCTTCACAGCTCGGCGTTGGAATAATCACTATGATTAGGTCGAACCAATAAAATTTTAAGGTACGATTTAACGACATGGTGCATGACTCTCTCAAAAGGCTACTCTTTGTAGACACGAGTCGGCCTTACAGTAACAGGTATAGGGGTATCTGGATGGTATGCGGATTGAGAGGGTTGATAGCGTTCGATGAGAGGTATGTAGCTGAAAAGGGAAGGGGACGAGGCCCCTATTGATCAAGAGAGCAACAATAATTATAGTTTCAGGTGGCCGTCACCGGCTCTTCAAGCGACGCCACAATGAACAGGACACAAAAATATTACTTAAGTTCCCATGGAAAGTATCTCAATCCTCCAATCCCTTCACCCCAACCTTGTCGTCGCCAACCCCAACCAACGTCCCCTCCGTATCCGTCCGCATCCCCCTCTCAATCCTCACGAAACCCCCTTCCATCATGTCATCCTCGCGATGGTCCTCTTCTGTCCCCATAGCTACCCTCTCATTTCCAATTCCCTCAGCAAGATCTACCATAGCAACCGCATTTAGCGGATTGGCTGGCCGACCTCCCACGCAAGACCGTCGGCCTCGCTCTTCATCTAGTGTTCGTCAGTAGACGTGAAAGAAAATAAAGGAGCACGACGTGCCCTCTTCGTGCCTCATTGTCCGCAATCTGCCTTGCCAAAGCGCAGTAACGCCAATCAGGAACATGACTATGCCGAAAAAGACTGTGCCGATGGCGTCAGGCCCCCATTGGTTCTGATGGAAGCCGCCGAACTGTGACGCTGTAGGCTGAGATGGGTGATTTGGGCTTAGATGTGGGGACAACGAGGACGAGGCGTCCATGACTGGAGAAGGGGCCATCGTGACGCGTTTTGGGGTTGCGTCAAGGGGTTCTATGTCAGCGGGTCGATAGATAGAGGTTCTGGTCATGAAATTGGAGGATTGTCAGGGCTGTAAGAGCAGTAGAGAGGATTTGCAGGAGTCTGAGGTTCAGGAGGCAAGGCTAGCTTTTTGTACTACAGGTGGGCGCATGGGGGACCAGCTCCTGGCAACAGACGCCAGCATCGCTTACACTCAAGGATCGAGTCTTGGGTGCTGATCGCGAGCGAAGTCGCTGTGGAAAGCTGTGGATGGCACCTGTGGGAGGTCTGTCGCTTGTAGTCGCTTGACAAATGACAGAGCGCGCTCAATGTCCCATCAATGTAACAGCATGGGTGCATTTCTAATGTAGATCAAAGCAACGTATCACCGCCAGCAGCTAAAAACGCAGAAAACATCCAATAAAATCATTCGTAGGCTGTCGTAAGAGCACCGCTTCCAGGGGCAATCCTATTGCTCCTATCAAGCGCCTCGAGCAAGCGAATTCGTTAGCGAACTTGAGGGGCCGGAACTTCGTACCCAGGACTCATATCTCAACATTTGCGCTTTATGTATTCGCGGCTAGGCTTGCGTGATTCAGTGATATTCCGAAAATGTGACCCAACGTCATCCCAGGTGAAAGGGGAAATAAAATACATAAAGTTACAAGCTCGATGAGATGGCATAGGGACAGATGAACACGCTTCTCACCTTGCATCAGTCTAGTATTTGGGCCTCTCCGCGAGCTTGCTCAAACGTTGCGCGAACCGACCATGTGTACCAAGCTTTGAGAACTTCATGCGAGACTTCTTCTGTAGAGCGTCGCGCACCACTGTGTTGGTCGTCTTTGGTGGAAGACACAGGACTGGCCACTGGAACGGGTTTGCGGAGAGCTCCAAGTTGAAATAGTACCATACCACAAAGTCTGCAACAGCATCATGGCCCTTGTTACATGCGTGTTGGAGTGTTGGTGCTAGCCAATCGGTTTGTGGATGCATACTCGCTCCTGCCGCAAGTAGAAGCTTAACGGTCTCCAAATGTCCGTTCTCTATTGCTGCTTGCAGTGCAGAATATTGACCAAGCCCATTGCCCTTGAAGTTCGCTCCTCTTTCAAGGAGAAATTGAACAATCTCCTCGTAGCCATTGGCGGCCGCAAGTTCAAGGGCTGTGCGTCCTGTGGAAGTACGCAAATCGATATCCGAGTATTGGGCCGAGCAAGACCGTAGCTTTCCTATGTGCTCCTGTGCAGTGTTCCTCGCATCCACTTCCCAAACAATCCTTCCTTTTGTCCCCTCATTCGTAACTAAGTCTTCTGTCCAAGACTGATAATAAGGTTGTCGCACGATCGACTCATACAGCTCCAGCTCCCTTATAGAAGGATCGCGGCCATCAACAATAGCCTTAACAATATGTGTATAACCATGCGCTGCCGCCAAATGTAGGGGTGTCTCTTGCGTTGTTGGTATGATTGCATTCACATTCGCGTTGTAGGCTATCAATAATTTCACCATATCCAATCTGCCAGACTCTGTGGCCACGTGTAGCAGGGTTTTCCCCGAATCGGGTTCAACAGCATCTACCTCTGTACCGCATTCTAAGAACAACTTTGCCACGTCTGTGAAGCCTTGAGCTACAGCGAGGTGAAACATTTCGTTCGCATTGTAGCTTGTCCGACACGCAGAATACACGGTCCCTTGCAAAAGGATGTTTGCAGCATCCATGTGCCCACTCCCTGCCGCGATCGCAAGCGGTGTCTCACAAAGCACGCAACAACAGCCCTTTGAATCCGTCCCCATCTGCAGGCACAGTTGAGTCAGAGATACCAGACCATAGGAAGCAGAAATTCGAAGCGTGGTGCTAGCAATTTGGATCGACCGTCCACTTTTGGGTATAGAGAAAGACTGGCAATCATAGTCAAGCGTGATAGTCAAGCAGCGCTGCAGTGTGCCGGCAAGGTTTCTGCTGTATCTCTCTGATAGACGATAATGGACAGACCAATTGGCAACTGCGTAAATGGTCAAGGTTGAGGTCGTCCCTCTGCCCAGCTTTTGTGCGGGTTTAGGATCGATCAAAGCTGTAGATGCTTGCAGCCTTTCCACTGAGCTTAAAAGTACCAAACAAGATCGGGCAAGAAGCTCGTGGGCTGCGAGTACCGGATGATGAGAATGGTTTGACGGTGCAACCGCAAAAAGAAGATACTCCCGCAAAGTTGGGTGTCTTAAGCTAACAATGCCATCCTTGGTAACTGACACAAGCCATCCACAAATGCGATGAATTTCGGCTTGTGTCTCAGGTAGACTAAGAGTTCGGCCAGCTGACGGTGGCTCCTCATGAAGTCGGGGATGATCAGCTCTAATCGCCAAGGCCTCTAAGAGTTCTGGAAGGTAGAGTAGTCGGCTAGCAACTGTTAGCCAGGAGAAGATTCTCTGGGCCATCTCAACATCATGCGATGGAATTTGTTGTAACGCCCTTTCATAAAAGGCGTCAATGCTAGCTGGTAATGAGTTGACTATCTGTAGCAGATTGTGGTGAGATTCCATGCGCTGGATATCCTCAACGGCCAGTGCCAGCCACAAGAAAATTCCGTTGGCACGGGAGCATAGCTGCTTCGCGAGAGCCAAGACAGGCATCATTTGTTTCAGTGAAGTACCGAAAGTCTTGTACAGTTGAGTTGTAGCGAATCTCAACATGTCATGCTGGACTCCTGGCTCAGTGGTCAAGTCAATCTGAACAAGATCCTCGTTGCTGATCCTAGCCTCGCACGCAAACCGACTAGATATAACACACCTGAAGATGTGCGATTTGGTCCGCGACCTGTTGATACGGAGAATCTCGTGCATTATGACTTTTTTAATCCTTTCATCATCGTTGAGGCCATCAAGTATGAAAAACACTTGCGCATGGATGTCTACACTTACGAAAAGTGCCCTAAGGTTCCGTTGAAAGTGTTCTAGGGACATCGGTTCATTAAGCTTATCGCCTCCAATGATGGTGGAACGCGGCAAGCTCTCCGCTGCGGCGCGTCGCATACATCCTCTTAGCTGATAAGAAAACGCCTTCAACGTGTATCGCGCGGAGCTGACTTGACCTTGGCGTGAGTCAAAGAAGCAGGAAGCAATTGCGCACCGTTGGTCCTGTCGATCCTGTAGATTTCTTACTATTGCCGAGCAAAGCGTTGATTTACCTACTCCTGGCCTACCCTTGAGCCACAGCAGAGGGCTCTCGGCTCCATTCGCCCATTTTTGGTATGCTTGAAGGTTGAATAACCACTCGCAGCTGGTCACAGATTGTTCTCTTAGGTACGTCTGTAGAAGCGATTCCTCGCTCTGGAGACATCGGCGGCAATCGTCTTGACTTCTTGCTGCTTCTACACAAACTAAGCCTTTATAAAATCGCGTTTCGAACTGTCCATACCTGCACTTAAAAAATTTATTGAACGCTCGATGTTGGCTCTTGTGATGTCTTGAGGTAGCGTCTTGGGAACGAGATAATGTTTCTGAGCAGTATCTGAAAGCCATAGTTGAGGGACCATCGACCACAAACAATGGTGGTGGAATACCTGACGTGGACATAAGTCTTGGAACAGAACAGAAAGGTAACAGAGGCTTGCAAAGTCATGCGAATGACATTAGAAGAGCAAATACGAACCCTGGCTCCAGGACACGGAGTTGCTGTTTCCCTGCAGAAATATATCCGTATATGGTGCCCATCATGCCTACGACTTTCTGGAGTGAATCGAGCTACTTGTTCTGTGATGCCTGCAGTCTCTCCCGTATGAGAGGATAAGTGCATACGATCCGAGCGATCTGGCGTCTCTAGTAGGCCTACTGTCGACCTTTGCATAGAACCAGCATGAGGAGAGCCGAGGAAAAGCTATGGGAGACATCAGCTCCTTCGTCTAGCTCCCTATGCTGGGCACATATGGTGTCATACTATTCCAAATGTCCTCCGGGATAAAGCATGCAATTCTTCCTCTGATTCACTCAAGAGCAAAGCCTAAAGGATGTCAATGATGAACATATTCACGAGTGATCTACCTCATACTTCCTCCACTACAGGACCGCCGAGACTCTGGCAGACAAAGATTAAGGGTCGAGAAGGACCATTGCAATGAGCTCCAGCGTCCTCAAATGGATCTGTCAACGGCTTGGCGGGCGAAAGTGTTTCAAGGTCTGCGCACTCAGACAATAATCTATGCGCCGCGTGGTTTAAAAATCCGAGCGGACATTCGCAAGGGTTTTGATTCTGATATCTGTAATACAGAGATCGTGCCTTCGAGAATTGTTTCGGGAGGGTCTCCTTGAACCATTCTGAACGGCCGAAGAAAGGTTCCCAGTCTTGGAGGTTCTGGTCAACCGGGTCCCCAACGAAGATGATGCTATTCGACTTGTCAGTGAGATGGACAATGGGACGGAAATATTAACGTACTCGACCATGGCATCTTCGTTGGCCTGTATCTCTGCAATTTCAGCCATAAGGACAAATGGCAGAAGACGTGTGGGAACTGGAAGCCAGGGTTATGGGGGAGGGGGGATGGACATATACTCACCGGTATGTAGATGACGCATCACTTGGCAAATGATAGGATGATACTGAGGCGTATTGAGGCAGATGAATACCTGTGACAGGTAAGCGCCCCATAATTAGGCAGGGAGGCACGGCACTTTCCGTGACCTTGCGTTGATGAATGGAGCATTATGGGTGATATTGATGCACAATCCAACTCGATTCTTTGATTGTTGGGGTCCAGCGTCCTTTTCCGGTGGGCAACCTGCAGTGCAACAAGCAAGCGACGAAGCGAAAATAGGCGACGATAACTACAAGAGGCCGGTAGGAATTAAGCGATGCACATGCGATGCGCCAGACACAGCGGTCTTTTGTCGCAACATCTAAGAGAAAGCAGCTGAAATCGTCGCTTGTGCCATTTCCATCGGCATCAAGTACTCCATGCACTCACAACGATGTTTTTAAGCAGTAGAGCGACTCGAAATAATGGCGCGAGACTTGATACAACGGATGCACATCTCGCAGAGCCTGAGCCTCCGCTCACTGCGCGAACAGGCGTGACGCTTCCTGAGTAACTCCAGTGTGTGTAAGAGCCTCATTACGTTTTGGGATCCTGAAGGCAATACTCCAGAGTGGCAGCCTTGCTTCCAAGATGGCTGCATGCCACCCAAATTCTTCTCGGATCATTCTTAGCCTTCACCCCTTCATTCTTCTTAACACATCATCACAGATATGTAGCCATGGAGAACAGCCTTAGGCCAGCGCCAAACACTCGACACATGCAAAAGTGTAGCGCCTGCCGACAACGAAAGAAACCGGTGAGGAGACTCGGACCGAGATTTATCCGAGACAGTCAAGGCAATGAGAAGTGACTAATTCTCTTCTATTCTCGTAGTGCGATCCACACGACCGTGACTGGGAGAACAGTCAGCAGAAGTGTGACTACTGTGAAAGCCAAAAGCTACCGTGTGGGCCAAACTTGAAGTACAAGGATGACCCTACAATCGTCCGGCGGCGTACAGGGTTCCCAGGAAATGATAATGCGGCAGGGAGCAATCAAGCAGAAGAACGACCGATAGGACACCTAGGTGGAACAGCAGTCTCGTCAGGCCCAAACATTGCTGCTCCTACCACGCGCCGTATACGAGGAAGAAGCGGCGGCCCGCCGGATTCCAACAGGATTGAAGATGGGACACAGCTCTTTGGCACTTCCTCTGTTGAGGATCTTGAGGAGAAGGCTATATCAAAGTAAACATGCCTATGCTGAAAGTACCGCAATGAGATATACTGATATGTGCATCTGTTGTCAGGTTGCACGATTTCCATGCTCTAGGAACAACATTAGCATACGTATCCCAACCCAGTTTTGCCTACTGTCATGCTCATGGAGCTCAACAATATCACGACTTGTCGATCGAAGAGAAATTACATGAACTATTCCTAAATATATATGGGATCGCGATGGAAGCTAAGGCCTTAAATGAACCTCACATAGTCCGTTGGGTACTTTTTGCGCTTGTGTTTGCGTTAGACCAATACCCCCGATTGATGGACAATCGGAAACGACACATTCTGTTGAAGACAGCCCTTGTATTTCAGGAGCTAGGTCATCAGTGGGAGTTCGAACACACACTCTTGAAGATTGCGAGAATGTACAAAGTGTCAGCGTTGCCCTCTCCAGACGACCCTTTCCACCTGTTGGCCACGTCATTCTCAAAATCTTCCGTGTCCACAAGGCGTGTCCTTGGAGACCGTTGGAATGAGACGGTCGGTGGCAATTATATTGATCCGAACCTGAGCGTGCCACCTCTACATACCGCCGTACAACATCGTCACCCCAGAGTAGTGACACTCTTGTTGAACCCTAACGACTATAGCTCCTCGCAGCTAGGCCCCTCTCTGACTACTTCCTCGGATTTTGCACTCAACGTTGATGAAAGGGACCTCAACAATAGGACTGCTCTCTTTGCGGCCGCCGCTAGTGGAGACAAGCTTTGTTGTCTGGCTCTCCTTATTGGTGGGGCCGACGCCAATACTCGAGATGAAAATGGCCATACTGCTCTCGAGATGGCTGCCAGAGGAGGCAACCTCGAGATTGTGAAGACTTTAATCCATTATAAGGCGACTGTAAATCCCGACATCACATATTGCTCGTCTCCACCATTGCATGCCGCTATCGAGAGTGAGAACTCCCAGATTGACATCATCTATCATCTACTCGATTGCGGTGCCCAGGTCGATCTTCGAAGAATTGCCGACCAGAAGCACGCGATAGATCTTGCTACTGACCGAGGGTACCTTGGACTGGCAGAAGTTATGCGCCGCAGGGTTCCCGTCATGAGCTCAACCCCCTTTTTGGCCCATATCGTGTCCTAGGCCAGAGGGGGGTCGTAAGTCGTGTCACCATACCACGGAACATACCCAGCATCTCCACAACGTTCGTACATAAATCATGAACAGACTTCTTGGCCGTATTACCAGTTAACGAATTACGAATCTCCATTGTCACTCACGAGCCCTATATTTGCAACCACAATAAATGCCACGCATTCAGTTCAACGACAATTTAGGCGGCTAGCGTTCCCAGGTTCAGCACTTCTCAGCGCCGAGGCTTTTTGGAGAGCTGCAAAAACTCGCGAGGGATTTCGTTTGTTCTTATCCGGCCGTTGGAGTCGGGTGCCATAGAGCATTAGATGGTTCGATGGTCCAGTCCGTATTGGACACCTCTAGAGGCCTTTGGATGGCACAGCTCACGCATGACCGAAGAGATGCCGCCCTACCTTCAAGTAATTGATTAGGAGGGATTGATGTATATAAACACGCTCACAATAGTCTATGCCCGTTACTACCGTCTACTGTATCAGTGCTATTGGTGTGGATCTTATCACCTTTGCGATTGTAAGCCACTTCCTGTGTCATGGCACGTAACCTCAATGGCTCTAGCCACTGCTGTTGTTGTCGGGTACTTGCGTCCCAATAACAGCTAACCTTTCATCCGTCAGAGACATTGCTCCGATGCTCATGTTTTCGAGCCCATTCACGAATATGTCCCAATAATTGCTATAGTCATGGTAATTTGCATGCTAACAAAGCAACAAATTTGAACAAGCAGGTTTGCTGAGGTACATGAATACATGTGTCCGTATTAGCGATCACTCTTTCTGCTGGTCTCCTCATCAATGGGTCGAAGAGCTGTACCCTAGATTACCATGGTGGGCAGGGCATACCCTCAACTACAGAAGTACCGGGTTCTCTCTACCCAACATTCCCACATTCTTGGCCCGATAATCGATCATCCAAACAATGTCGTCCTATGTACCTTTTCTACTCGCGAGGCTAAAAAGTCAGCTAATCGCCCTCCTGCCCTCTTAGAAAGGGATATTTAGACCCATTGTTCTGATGTTCGCCACCGAGTATGTATGTATTTGCCCCCTCCCTGGAGCTTCAGCCATGGTCAAGTTGATCATCCATTTCTATTAGCACCCAATGAGATGGCATTTTCCAACCACCCTTCAGCTCAACGTACTACTAAGTCTGGATTGATCGGCGTCAGAATTTTAGCGTTGGCGCTTAGAGACCAGAGGAAGTACGAGTACAGCTAGGATGGTCTTTTGCAACAAATCGCTGAGAGGCCTGCCATACTTGGGGAGACAACTAATTGAAGCATGGAAAGGCATACAGCTGTACGGCATAAGCGGCCTTCGATCTGGGGAGTGGGCCCCCCATTTCAGTCATTCCCTAGAGTCCAGGTAGGCAATTGGCAGCTGCATGATTGGATTTAAGTCGATGCAGGGCATAGCGGAAAACAATGCCAATGCAGGCTCTGCATTAACAAGGCAGAGTCCCTCGACCTTTGCGGCCGCACGACACGGAATATTGGGATGGAAACAGGTCTCTTATGACTGGTCTTTGGAAAGCTTCCATATGAACCGTGGAGGCAGACGACTATGATCGATCATGGCGGAGTTAGGATGTCTGTAGCATATGACTAGTTCTGAAGATTCAATGGATGGCGCAGCAGAAGTGCATGCCTTTGGAGACGCTTGCAGGGAGGCTGTGCCAGAGGCGCATGCATCATGCATGCATCGTCTATATTGAGCTGTCTTTATCGGCGCTGAGAGGGCCGTGCGTCCAGAGTGATATGGTGCAAGAGTCTGTCTCTCCAGCTGAATTTTGCATCACTGAAATGATCAAAGATGACTGAGACGGCGAGGAAGAAGAATCTCGTGGCGACGAAGCCGAAACGGACGGTGCGGAAACAGGTCGCCAAGACCTCCCGACCAACGACATGCTCAACCCCTCCGTGCCCTCCAATCAACCCACCGTTGCCATTGCGAACACGGTCACATCCTCAGCTTGACCAACCTCCTCGATATTCCTTTCTGTTCCCTCCGGAGCAGATAATCTTACCCCAACGCCCCCTTCAATCCCTGCACTCACCTTCCCATACATTTCTCCCAATCTCCAGTAGCCCTCCCCCACCATCAGCAACGAATAACGGCTTTCCGACCGCTTCATTGGTTTCGCCTCTCTCCCGACCAGCCTTCAATCCACAGCGTCACGTCGATGACATCTTCGTTGAGCAGCAACGGCCGAGCGCGGAGGCTATAGCTCACGAAGCTCTGCGTGATCTCATCTCGACGAAATTTGACTCGGTAATAACCTCGATCGATGGCGAGCAGTTTGATGGGGACGAGCAAGAGCTTTTTGTACAGGATGATATACAGTCAGGTATCAGAGGAGGATGGGGGCTGGCAAGTCGACAGGTATCTCGGGGCGCCAACAGAGCCATAACTACCGCGGTCGTTGGCACGAACTATTTCGCCAAGGTCAACCTGTATGCAAATTCGAGACTGCCGCCCAACCTGCCTCCATTGCAACTGTAAGGCATTCCGCTCCGCTAGGCTCATTTCGCTACTTTGACTACTGACGGCAAGATCCCTAGCTACCTACCGTCCTTCCCTCTGCTATGCCTCGCAGCACAGTACTCGCAACGAGCCTACAATAAGCCTACAGGGAATGAGAGGGAGGCTTTCGTCAACGCGGACTGGCGGATGGGCACTAAAGCCATGGTTATCAAGTCTATGCCAATCGATGATATGAATTGCGTGGTATTTGCCATACGTGGAAGCCAGACCTTCATGGACTGGGCTGTTAACCTGAATTCGTCGCCAGTGTCACCCAAGGACTTTTTGGTAAAATAACGCGTACATATTCCTAGCTGTGCAAAGCTTACGCTTCTTAAGGATGATCCCGGCAACCTCTGCCACTCAGGGTTCTTGTCGGTAGCCCGCAAGATGATCAAGCCGGTGGCTACTCGTCTTAGATCTCTACTTGCGGAAAACCCTGCGCGCAGTAGCTGCTCCCTACTCATGACGGGCCACTCCGCGGGCGGAGCAGTGGCAACTCTACTCTACGCACATATGCTCGCAGAGCAGGTGAGATCAGAGCTCAACACCCTGACTGGCTGTACGTATTCGTGCCTTTGCCTTACCAAATGGTGACCTTTTTGGAGTACGGCTTACACTATCCTAGGCTTCAAGCGGATACATTGTCTCACATTCGGCACGCCACCAATTTCGCTTCTCCCACTCACGAAGCCTCCCACCCTCCACTACAAGAAGTCCCTCTTCATGTCGTTCATAAATGAAGGCGACCCAGTTCCTCGAGCAGATAAAGCCTATGTCCGCTCTCTGCTCAACTTATACGCCTCACCCGCCCCAGGCTCCAAGTGCATTGCATCTTTACCTACCCCAAAGCCATGCAAGCGGAAGGGGAAGGCAAGGCCCAAGAAGACAACAGGCCAGCAAGATAACGCTCTAACTGCATATACTGGACCTGTCCACTCCCCAGTGTGGAGTGTCCCGGCTGGCGCGCTGTCAAATGCTGGCCGCTTGGTTGTACTACGACAGAATAAGAATCCCTCTGCAGGGGCTGAGGATGATATCAAAGCAGAGATCACTTGTGATCAGGAGTTGAGGGGTGTGATTTTCGGAGATCCAGTAATGCACATGATGAAGGTCTACGCGAGAAGGGTAGAGATCCTGGCGACCAAAGCTGTCACGGCTAAAATATGGGGCTGAATGCCCGCGAAGGAAGCACACTAATAAGTGAATGGGGTAGCGATGGTGCTAACATGATTTCTATATCATTCGGTCGTTGTTCGTTTTTAAGCGCCCTATAAGCCCCATGTGGCTGGATCCTTGTGTGCTCAAGGGCGGCTCAATATTATACGGCTTATGCTTTGTCATTCTTGTATCAGGGTTGGAAAGGGTGTCTATGACGACCAACTTTCTTTCCTTTCACATACTCAATGAAACAAGCTTCAGTTGAGTCTGCCTATGTTGCTCCCAGCATCAGATTCAGCACCAAGGCGACATACGCTTTGCTTGGATCAACCACCCATTCAGCCATCAACTTCTCTCTGCACCGATCTACCATCGCTGATCAGAGAAAATTCATGGATATTGGTGCGTGACCAACTATTGTAAAAGCAACCATCACTTCTTTCACGACTTTCGTACTGTGGTAAGCTGTTAGTAGGCGATTGCTTTGGCTGAGCAGCGCTGTGGCTTTGCGAGAGGAGGGTCAGAAGGACACGAGCGGATCGGATCGGATCGTATTTATGTGGTGAAGCAAGAGTGTCTGCTTAGCATGGTTTCGAACAGAGCGACGACGCCAAAATGAGAGACCAGGCGGTGGTAGTCTCACCGAGGGCGTTCGCGTCGTTTAGTGTTATACTCAGAATTCATTCATGAACAACGGTTGGATTTCGAATTGATACCTGCATCCAAGAACTTTATAAGAGAGATATATGGTTGCTATGATGTAAAATCTAACATCCCAATAGGAGGGACATTCTATGTTTTTCTTTGTTCCTACCACATCTAGCGCGATGCTAATCTCTCCATTATCACCTGCGACGGCCAGTCAGTCCACCATCTCCAAACGCTACAGCTATGCATGTTCAATCAAAGTTCTGCAATAGAGTCCTATATACTTGAAATGACTTACCGAGCCCGACCCCTGTGCCTGTGAAACCATGATGAACGCACATGGTATTCACAGCTACCCCAGCTGCCCATATATCGAACCACCTAGCGTCCGTAGGTGGCAAATTGTGAGGCATAGTCACCTCGATGTAGCATGATGCCGGAGTTGTTGGCGCTGAAAGGGCATCAGCGTGCGGCGGTATGAGCTGAGTGAGATATCTAACAAGACGGTAGATGGAAGCACGGGCGGAGGGATGAGATCTAGGACCGTGGAGCTATACAAATCACAGATACTCACCGACGTCAAAAGCCTTTGGAAGCCTACCATGAATGGGGCCCCAACCACCGGTGGTTCCAAAAGGGTATCACCTTCTTATACGCCGGAACAGTCGTGAGTACTGCATCACAACTCTCCACTGACGGAGCAGCGGACGGTCTAGGTTCGCAATGGACAACGGGTTCGTATTTCCTGATGGCTATTTGCAGATCATCGTAACGAGCTGGGTCGATGAGGAGTCAGTACTGATTCGTTCCTTGAGGTAGTAGCCAAGACCCAGAGACTCGATGGAAGGTTTGTTGTTGGCTGTGTGTGATAGACTATTGGGAGGGTAAGGAAGGACTTACTGAAATCCCTAATAACCCCACCTTTCCCCTGCATGATCACACACTGTTGAAGAACTGTCTTGGCGCTCTCTGAGATTAAATCGCCAGTAGCTTCATCACCGACGGAGGTGCGTTTGAATGAGACGTCCTGAATGAAGGCTTTACGATCAACATCGGCTCTTCAACTTAAATTCGCGGGTTTACGAAATATTTTACAGATAATGTAGAAGATCACCTGCCCCTGTAACATGCTTAAGAGCTTTGCAAAACCACTATGAGATAGAATAAAAGCGCAAAAGGAAATAGGGCAACGTACGATGGCACAGTTCCCATCATCACTCAAATAACGAATGGGCACAATCATGTCATTGGGAGAAGCATCATGGGCATCCCGGCGTGGAATGAATCGATGAGAGTGAGACGAGCGATGTATCTTTTGCCAGGCATCGTTGCAGCTCGCAACGTTCATCTCTTCGCCATGAGCTCTAGTGCGCGTTGTACCCGAAACGCTTGTAAGACCGAGGAATGTCTGGTTGAGGTGATTGCTGCTGCTGGAGAGATCTGGATTGATGAGTGAAAGCGAAGGGGGAAGAGACAATCCAGATATACAAATGGCGAAGAAAGGGAAAAGACCTGCGGATGATGACCGCATTTGGGTCTCGAGACTCGAAAAGCTCTAAAGAGAATCTTCACCAGATAGCTGTAGTGGAAGTGCGAAGGAGGAAATCATCAGGCCAGAAATAAAAAGCACTTGCATGACATTTGCCCCCCAAGGTGTCCCTCTGGCGGCAGTTTCAATGGGTAGGCGAAATATACCTCATGAATCAAGGATGGAAAGCGCCTTATACTGACTGAGACTTCCAATCCGGGACGGGCGCCTGAACTCTTTGCGCTTTTTCCGCCGCGGATAGGAAGGAATAGAAACAAGTGAGCCACCCTTCCCAAAGCCCTGGTTCAAGACTGCAGACCATCCAAATACTGGCCCAAGTCGGTAAAGAAGATCGACAAAGACGATATTGAGGCAGATGAAGCAGATTCTTTCGACCAGTAGATGACGAGGTCATCCCACGAGGTCATCCCAAGTCTACGGAGGTAGCTTGTACTCCCGTCTCAAGTCGTGGAAAGCAGTACTTGACGGTTGAATAGTACAAAAGATCAGCGTGGCGGACAAAGGCTGTCACTAAAGATATAGGTAGTTGACGAGCATGGTCGGATTAAAGTTGTCCTAGCAGCGTAGGATATGACTGTACTCGCAGTAGCTTCCCAATTAGAAAGACCGCTGGGTAGGGTAAATTCTACATTTTTCTTGTTACTATCTATGGCGCTCGCAATTGTCGCACCTGAGATGATACAACTCCTTGCAATGCCAATAATAGCAGTTCTACAAAGGGATCGTTATTTCTTTCTTATACCCTACCTACGGGAGTGCACAGACGTGGGATGTTTATATTCGGATTAATACTTAAAGATGACATGCAAAGAAGAGGGTGTCGAAATAATACCACCACTTTCCGAAAGCTGATGGACCAACTCTCGCCTTTGCATCAGCATGAACCCTCGAGTATGGCTGAAAATGTGAGGATACAGGAACGTAGGCTAGGACTCAGTCTCTTCTGCGGACATGAGACCGCTATTCTTTGAATCTTTGACAGGTCGTAGTGCTATATATCAGCCTCTAACTCCTAATGATCGAAGCGTCCAAGCATCGGCCGCGAGGCTATATGTCTGGAATGGAACTTTGTCGTGCCATGAAACTCCCGGTCTTGCCGCTGGCCAGCAAAGTGGGCTTAGGCTTAGATGATTTCAATCCCTTCTACACTTCTGAGATTTCAAAGCTCGTTGAATACGATGCATTGTATTGCACTGCGTGCACTGTCAAAATTGTGAGACTAAAGACTTTGCGGAAAGTTTGCCGAGTAGGTGAACTTCAGCGCGCGAGATAATCGCATTGAAAAGCCATTGGCGAATGCTTCCTAGTCTTCCTTGGACCTGAAAGGTCTTTGATGGTGGTATGGATTTCATGCCATAATAGGGCAAGTAGTACAAGCTCCTTATGCTTCTCCCAATCCTCCGAGCCCGAGTGGCTTATTCCCTTCCTAACTCACATCCTATCATCCCAACATGTTTAGCAAGACAGTCAGTATATAAACTCCGCAGACATATTGGCAGAGCATTCGTTGATACCTGACCAGTACTAAAACCTTGACGACGACCGCGAAACGAAAAGCCGATTCTTCCAGTTCCCAGCTCAATAAAGTCAGCCGGCATGTCACGCAACCTAAGTCTCAAGGCGCCTCGCAGGCAATGCTCTATGCAACTGGGCTCGAACCATCAGACATGTCAAAAGCACAAGTTGGAATATCATCGGTTTGGTACTCGGGCAATCCATGCAACATGCATCTCTTGGACCTCAACAACCGGGTTAAGGAGGGGGTCGAGCGCACAGGGCTTATAGGCTACCAATTCAATACTGTAGGGGTCAGTGATGCTATCTCCATGGGCACAAAGGGCATGCGATACTCTTTGCAGTCAAGGGACTTGATCGCCGATTCAATTGAGACCGTCATGGGCGGCCAATGGTACGACGCCAACATATCAATACCCGGCTGTGACAAGAACATGCCTGGCGTGATCATGGCCATGGGACGCGTCAATCGACCTTCGTTGATGGTCTATGGTGGTACGATCAAGCCTGGCTGTGCCGCTACACAAGACAACGCCGACATTGATATCGTCTCTGCCTTTCAATCTTATGGCCAATTCATCACTGGCGAGATCAATGAGGAACAGCGTTTTGACATTATAAGACATGCTTGCCCCGGAGGAGGTGCCTGCGGGGGTATGTACACGGCCAACACGATGGCTACGGCTATCGAGGTCATGGGCATGACTCTTCCCGGATCCTCGTCCAACCCTGCCGAATCTAAAGCCAAACAGCTGGAATGTCTCGCTGCTGGTGGCGCCATCAAGAAGCTGCTGACCGAAGACATTCGGCCTTCAGACATTCTCACGCGAGAGGCCTTTGAGAACGCCATGATTCTTGTCAACATCACTGGCGGTTCCACCAACGCGGTTCTTCATCTCATAGCCATCGCTCACTCTGTCGACATCAATCTTACCATTGACGACTTCCAAACCGTTAGTGATCGCACCCCGTTCCTGGCAGATCTCAAGCCATCAGGTAAACACGTAATGGCTGATCTTCACGCCATTGGCGGCACACCCGCTCTACTCAAATTTTTGCTGAAAGAGGGGGTCATTACTGGCAAAGGCCTGACAGTGACTGGTCAAACATTGGCCGAAAACCTCAAGACTGCTCCTGACTTCCCCTCTGATCAGACCATTATCCGTCCATTCAGCAAGCCAATCAAAGAAACCGGCCATATCCAGATCCTCCGTGGCAGTCTCGCGCCAGGTGGTTGCGTTGGCAAAATCACGGGCAAAGAAGGTATGCGCTTTGCCGGTAAAGCCAAGGTCTTTGACTCGGAGGATGACATGGTACTCGCACTTGAACAGGGGGCTATTAAGAAGGGTGAGAAAACGGTCGTTGTGATTCGCTACGAAGGACCCAAGGGTGGTCCAGGCATGCCTGAGATGCTGAAGCCAAGCTCCGCAATCATGGGGGCAGGTCTGGGCAAGGATGTGGCTTTGATCACGGACGGTAGATTTAGCGGTGGCAGCCATGGCTTTTTGATTGGGCATGTAGTGCCGGAAGCGCAGGAAGGAGGGCCAATTGCATTTCTAAGGGACGGTGATGAGGTTGTTATTGATGCTGAGACAAGAAAGCTGGATTTGCTTGTGGATGAGAAGGAGGTGGCGAGGAGACGAGGAGAGTGGGTTCAGCCAGGACCGAAGTACCAGAAGGGGACGCTGAAAAAGTACGCTCGGTATGTCACTCTACTTCCCTTTCGTGCCATGAGACAGTTATGTTGAGCTGACGCCTGATATAGCCTTGTCACGGACGCAAGCCATGGATGTATAACGGATGCTTAGACTTATCAGTACTGAATTGTACCTATCACCCGAGAGGTCTGGGAGACTTCCTCCATTTCGCATTTGCCGCCACGAACTATCAGCCAAGGTGCCTTTCTAGCAACGCCGTTGCGGCCGGGCTATGACCATGGGATCAGTCTCAGCATCACCAGCTTCGGCTTGATGTTCAAACCCATAGGACGTGATACTCCTCAGAGACTGTCCAACTGGGCTCGTGGTATAGAAAGAATCCGGATGACAAGCACGAAGCGTGCCGTGATGGTCATTGTTCGTTCCATTGAGCCTCCGCGCCTCCTATCACTTCGGCCCTTATTCACAATACGTTGGCAAGGTACTCTCACCGGGTCTTTCACCTCACTCCGCTATCTCAATCCTACCCAATCATCCAATACAAAACGCTTCCCCATCCCTCCCTCCCACTTTTACCTTCCCCATATCAAAGCCGTTTGTTCACCACTCCACCTATTCCTTTCCTCCTCCTCCACACACCCCAAACTTCCTCCAAACAATCCCTGCATCCTCTCACTCCTCCTCTCCTCCTCCGATATCCTCGCCTCTCTGCCCGCGCCCGCCCTTGTCCATTCTGTTGCACGATCGCAATGTACAGACACGCGCTCTTAGTATATGCTTCGGTGTCCGCGGCGGTGATGTCATGGTTATGACATGAAGAGGACTAACTGGTTGGTGGTTTAGACGGTTAAGTGGGAGAGCGAGAATAATGGCGTGGCGATTAAAGCAAGTGGGAACGAACGTTTGGACGAGATGAGGTGAGAGAGCGGTTTCCTTTATTCATTACGTATATATAGTACCAGCTTTGCTGAGTACATTACCTTGATTCCAGACCAGCGAGACTGCTTAATCTCTCTGCGTGGCGCCAGCTTCCTCGTTACTGCACCACTCTCCTCTCACCCCTATGCAGAAAAAAAGAGAAAGAGATTGGAATTGGAACCTAGCTCGCTAATGTACTACATATCTCTCCCTTTCTCACTCCAACTCCCGCTCTCTCTCCCTTCCTTCCTTACTACACATCTCTCCCTTCCTCCCTGCTTCCCTGCCCCCTATTTTTCCTAGATCTCGATCAAGACAATTACTCCAGGACAGAGCGCCCTCTCCTCTCTCTATCCCATCCCCTACTCTACCCTACCCTCTTCATCCCATCCCATCCCATCCCATCCCATACCCTACCCCACTCTACTCTACCCTATCCTCTCCTACCCGCTCTACCCTTCCCCCCTCTTTCCCTCTCCCCCTCATCCTCCCTCTCTCTCCTCGGAAAGACGGACCACTCCATCGCACTCTCTTTTTTCTTCTCCGAATGAATCAACTGCCCGAGCGAACCATCCAAACAATCCATTCATCCAATCGATCCATCAATCTGAGCAGAGTGAAACGGGCGAATTGAATCTCGTTAAGGATATGAAGGGGCTCGGCGGATTTGTTGGATATTGTGGATTGCCAGGGGGTTTTCGCGGGTGGGTGGGGTGAATGGGGATGGGGTGGGATGGTTGGTGTGTCGGGGAGGGGTTGATATTTGAGGTGGATTTTAGAGGGGGCAAGGGATCGAAGGCGATTGTGGGAGTTTGGACGGGGGTTTCTTTTGAGGTGAGTGGTATGAGTGAGGGTGTGGGTTATTCTTTGAATTTTTGCGGCGATGGGGATATCACATGTGCTTGGTGAGGTCTTGCTTGGAGCTATGATGTTGGTTTCATGTCATCTTTTGCTGTTGCTTTTTCTTGTTCTCTTCTTGTTTCGGGCATGGTTAGTGATGAAGGACCACTGGGGTGTCTAGATAGCTTGAATACGATGGTAAAGGTAGGATAGGAGTGAACAACATTGTCGGCTACTGCATTGACTTTCATTACAGCTAGACTTCGTTTCTCCCTAGCTAGTGAGCGATTTAAGACGCGGTCGATATACGAGAAATGATGTGGAGGAGACAATAGAGCTATTATCCGGGCGTCCATGTCCATGTAGCAGCAAACAATTCGAAGGCGGCGTTATCCGGATGGCATGCAGGCACTCAAAGCATGTTGTCAAGGGTTGCCAATTCAGGTTCCTTGCTGTGCGTCTTACTGCAGATGTGTAAAGCCAGAGTCGATAAGGCGGGGGAGCATAGCCTAAAGTTTGAGCCTTCCGTATGCAGTGGTGTGTCGCCTCTACACCGCCTTTTCTCGCTCATTCGCTATGACGCGGACCCTCAACCTTCACTAATCGCCCACCCCCCAACACGTCATGCTCCCGTCTGCCCCTGCCGTCCGACCTCATCCATATGTGTTGACTAGCAGCCATCCGTATCAACAACCTCGGAAGCACATATGCAAGAAGTACACTGCTGAAAGATCTCGCGGCTTCCGCGCTCTTGTGTCCGATTGATATGAAGGCGGTGCCCACAACCATCTAGTCTTTCCCAACCATATAACTCGCTTGATGAGCTTCAGTATCCACTTTGGAACCAGCGCACCTATGGGATCAATTGGTAAAGCTTTGGTGCTATGCAGTTGCTGGAGCCACCAGCAATGCAGACAGCGAAGCTGCCGTCGATTGTAGAATCATGTTGTTTGAGATGGGCGATGATGAAGGGGAAGGTACCGACGCTTGCGATGGGGAAGGACTTCTGTCCCAGATGCTGCTATAGAGGAGGCGCTTCTGTGGGGGAGGGCGACTTAATGGCACATGCTTAGAGTTTGAATCTCGTCATAGAGAGTGGGAGATGACTCGGTCGAGAACGGCTTTGTCGCCTGGTATGTTGAGGGGTCGAGCGGAGCATGAGAGTTGATCTACATCGCCTTCTTCTGTTCGCCACCTGAGGTAAGGTACTTCTACCTTAGCCGAGCAGGCTGAGGCGCCAAGGCTTGGCGGGTGATGTCAATGTCACGTGATCCTAGAGTTAAATTTATGCCCCCCTGTTGGCGGACTATGAAGATTTGAGTAGCAAGCCGAGTTGTCTCATCCATAAGTTCCGAAACAAATTACGTGTCGAGTTGAGAAAAGCAGCCCGAATTTCAAGACGACACTGTCTATCTATAATTTAGAGATTCATATTTACTCTTCTATGTAAGGACTGACACTCCGGCAGATGTCCTCGGGGACTGAAGTCTTATTTTGCCAGCACTATCTTCCCATGGAATTCAGGATACTGAATGACGAAAGTCCGATCGCCTCGCTTGATTTCAGTTTCTAGCTCCCATAAGTTAAAAAGATCCGGAAAAAATGATGAGAGTATGGTGGCAACGTATGGCGACAGGTATAGTACCGTTGGTCTCTTGATCGTCGAATTTTTGGAGCAACGCGTGCATGCAAAACCTGAATCTTGTCCATGCTACCAACAGACCTTTTCACAGGAATAGTGTGGACTTTGATCGCTCTGAATTTTTCACAATACAGGTGTTTGATGATGATCCTTCCAGCTAGATCTATTCGACCACCAATTCTTGGTGATCCCGATCGTGTATAATACGGAAATGCTTAGTAGATGTTTCGTGAGATGTCTACCAAAGCGTTCGCTTTTGGTAGTCATCTGTAGATAAAAGACATGATTCCTTTCGTTCTGAGGAGTTACCGTGCTTGCCAAGCTCGGATATGTGTATCAGCGCCTTGGGTAGGCTAGTAAGAGACGGTCCAAAGTTCTATGAGATAGTCGCAAGGCTGTCTCCCAGCACTTTGATGATATTGATGACACATCAGTAGAATTACTGTCCTCCGTAAAGATGTGAGACAACTTTGCCAGAGTGAGAAGTCAGCGCTTGCAAAGTACTTCTATGACTACTTCATGCGTAGACGAGGCTTCAGGCCAAAAAGCGAGGTGGCGCAGTCGAGGCGTCAGTGCGGCAGTCTCCGGGCCCACGAGAGCGCATGCAGTTAAGACCCAGCACCTGCAGCAGGATTTAAAACATGCCACGCTAGCAAGGTACGGTTGGGCAAAACTTCAAAAGCAAACCTCAAACCGGTTTTGTTCCGATGTTGACTTTGTTCGAAAAACCCGTTTCCCTCTGTAGCCCTCTGCAATTCCTCATGTTTGCTGAATGGTTGCACACAGGTACCAAGTACTGCGTTCTGCAGACCGACATTTGGGTCGTGGGTGGAATGGGCTCGAGAGCTTTTAAATGCAGAAGTGACTCGCTATCAGCTATCAGTGACACGAGCACGGCCGGTTAGTTACTACGAAGTCGAAGTACTAAAGTATCTGGAAGTATTGAACATGAAGGAAGCCAATAATGGCTAATTTGCCAAGCGTGTTGAGCGCCGATACATCCGAGATAAGGCTTTTAGAAAAGGGGCCCAGTGACTTAATTGGACATAATTAGGTTTAAAGTTAAACTTCAGCTCTACCCTTTTGAATCTTAGCTCTATCCAAATTTAGCTAGTGGCTTAGCGGTGACAGGAGCCCAGATTGGAGGACAGAACGTGCTGCACGTTCCCACATGCTCTATGGCTACCAAGTTAAAAATTCAAAAATATCACACCACCTGAAGCCACCATTCACTCCTGTTCTTCTCTTCTCATCAACAAGATGGCACATGTGGGCGGCGTTGCGTTGCATTGCATTGCATTGCCACTGCACCGCATAGCATCCTCCCCCCAAAAACCGAAATACTACTACTACAACCTGTTTCTATGCTCCCTCATCTTCCTTTGACTCCTGGCTCTTGCATCCACATATCTCATTCATGCAATCACGTCACACCGACAACTGGGCAAGAAAGGGCCCGCCACTACTCTTCAGCACACCATGCTGCTGTGTAAGAATAAACAAGGCATGTTCTATCTATAGGAAAGACAACTACACCAGAGTGTGGATAGCTTCAGAGGCGACTAAGGTAGTACTACGAAGTAGAAGTACGTTCTCTCCTCAGCCTACTTCTAGGATGTGGTACTACTTTTTACACATTAAAACTTTTCGGAGGATTGAAGTACTTTCGTACCAGCGATCCCTGACGATCGCATCAAAATAACTGCCGTGCTTCCTATTTTAGGCGTCTTGGACCTGCAGCATTAACCCTCATTAGTACTACAACCGTTTAACATAGCAGGCGAATGTCGGACGCTATGCTCCTTTCGCTTCCAACCCTTCCTCCTCAACGATCCTTTCCTCATTTGCCCCTGCCCCTATCCATCCTTTTACTCTTTCGGACTAGTCATCCCGCATCGCCCCTTATGTAACTGCCGATAGGGCGAGCTACTTGTACCAAGTAAACCGACTCAAAGTCTGTCTCACAGCATCTGCCTTTCATCATGCCTTGGACGGCCACAGCCTCCACTCGACAAGTACGTGGTCCGTTGAACCTTCAACAGTGGGCAAGCTTGAGAATAACATACCAGCATGCCTTTTTCTACTGAGTACCACCTTTTCCTTGGACAAACGCCCCACATCTAGCCAAACCTATCACAGTGATCCAAATATGCAGGGTCAAACGTGTTTCGGCCCCTCCAAGGACCCACAATTAAAAATAAACCCATCACTCCTGATGGCTCGCAGTTCGCAGATAACAAAAAAAAAAAAACACAAGGTCTTGGCTGTCATAGGGGAACCTGGTCACTCCGCAGCTGGACCATTATCCTGGTGCGTCTCAACCGCCCTGGGTTGGGTCCGCTGTGGGAAGTGACTTGCAGATTTCTTCCTGACCAGTCTATGCGTCTTCTCCATCCTCTTTTCCGCATTTCTCTTGCACTACCCTTACCTGCCCACTATCCTCTCGTTGGGGCCAAAGATTGAGATTCCTTTGGCCATATCTTGTGCTATCTGATTCTCACATTCGTTTAGTGTTTCACACGTATCTCTTCTAGTCTCCAACTGTGTCTACTGACAGCACAACACTAAAGGCGGCGATTTTGGGGGCCCCCGTCAAGCCCACCGAGCAGATTTCCCCACGAGTGCAGATGACTGCTATTTGAATCTCTGCTTGCAGCAGCAGTCCCTTCGGGCATCTTCCCCATGGCTGCTCGCCGCTCTCTGTGTCATGGCCTGCTGGTGTTCCTCTTGAGCTCTGCAGCCTTCGCCCTTCGTTACGATCCACAGCAAGTGTTGTATAATATTAATACTAATGAAACCGCCACCGATCCGCTCGACTACTGGGGAACATGGGACAACCATACCTTTCACCCATCGCCTTCCAATTGGCGAATGCCCATGTACACCCTCATGTTAGATCGCTTTGCCAACGGAGATCCTACCAATGATGACGCCAACGGCACTCAGTATGAGCACGACCTAGGCCAGACTCAGTTGCGCCATGGAGGTGATGTATCCGGATTGAAGGACAGTCTCGACTATCTACAAGGTATGGGCATTAAGGTCAGTGGTTCTTTGGTGGGATCTTGTTGGCTCCAGCACGTCTGCTGACAGTTGGGTCATAGACCTTGTACATTGCCGGCAGCCCACATATCAATCAGCCTTGGCAATCCGATGGCTACAGTCCTCTGGACTTTACAGTCCTCGACCACCATTTCGGCACCATTCAGCAGTGGCAAGATGCTATTAGCGAAATACATTCACGAGGCATGTACGTCGTCATGGATAACACCATGTCTACGTGAGTCACCCCTATCGCGTCTTCTAGTGCTTGAGGAAATTGCGTCTGACCGGTGTTGTAGTATGGGCGACCTTATCGGCTTCGAAGGCTTCCTCAACACGTCCACCCCCTTCAATCGACTCGAACACAACGCCCTATGGAAGTCGGGGCGAAGGTATCACGATTTCGACTTTGGGAATAATGAGTTGGACCACTGCGAATACCCAAGGTTCTATGATGATGACGGCTTTGAAGTTTTGAACTTGACACATCTGCTGGTGGGCTGTCGTGATAGTGAATTTGACCAGTACGGCGAAATTGGAGCCTTCGGCAACTATCCAGAATGGCAACGTCAGATATCAAAGTTTGCATACGTCCAGGATCGCTTGCGCGAGTGGCGACCGGACGTACGGGCAAAGATTGAGCACTTTGCGTGTATGACTCTGGGCATGTTAGATCTGGACGGTTATCGTATGGACAAAGGCCTCATGCTAACGCTTGATGCCGTGGGCAATTGGTCAAGCTCCATACGAACTTGCGCGAAAGCACTTGGAAAAGAGAATTTCTACATCTCCGGAGAGATTGTGGCAGGGAACGCCTTCGGGGCCAATTACATCGGTCGAGGCAGGACACCCGACAATTATGTGAAAAATGTCACCCAAGCTGTGACCCTGACTAACGCCTCTGAGAATGACAAGTACTTTATTCGCGATGTAGGGCAGAACGCCTTCGATGGCGCAGCATTCCATTACACGGTCTATCGTTTTCTGTGTCGACAGTTGGGGTACGTCGACCTTTCTTCCATGTAGCAATCAGATCGCTGACATCGTCTCAAGTATGGATGGTAGTTTTGAAGCCAACGGAGACCCTCCCGTGGATTGGATCACTTTTTGGGAAACTCTTCTTCAAACAAACGACATGCAGAATGCATATACCGGGGAATTCGACCCGAGGCACATGTTCGGAGTCACTAATCAGGATGTATTTCGCTGGCCGGGCATCGGAGGCGGTACAAAGAAACAACTGCTAGGCCTTTACATCGTCACATTGATTCTTCCTGGGATTCCGACCTTATACTGGGGCGAAGAGCAGAATTTCTATGTCCTTGACAGCACTGCATCCAATTACGTCTTTGGAAGGTCTCCAATGACTTCAGCACAAGCATGGATGATGCACGGTTGCTACAAAGTTGGAAACTCGAAATATTACGACTTCCCCTCTGATGCCCTCATCTATGGATGTGAAGACAATACTATTCCTTTAGACCATCGAGACCCTTCAGCTGCGATTCGTAATATCATCAAGGCTACCTTTGAGATGCGGGAGAATTATCCCGTACTCAACGATGGTTTCTTAGTTGCTCAACTTTCAAAGCAGACTCATGACGTTTACCTGCCAGGAAGCCAAGGAGCTGGGGACAAGAAAACTCCTACGGAGATAGGGTTATGGAGCTTAGAACGAGGGAGCTTCAGAGGCCTCCAAAACCTGGGTCAGACGGCCTGGCTCGTGTATATGAACGAGCAGGTCAACAAAACCTACACTTTCGCTTGTTCCGATCCGAGCGCTGCTCTGGTTTCACCTTTCGAGCCGGGCACGACTGTCAAGAACCTATATTTTCCATACGAGGAATACACGCTGGAGCCTTCTGGCGCCCATCTTAGTAAGTTGAGACTTTTATACGTGTAGGGTCAAATGAGTTGCCTATCATGCATTCTTCCCTGTCGCTTGCTTATGAAGGGGTCAACCAATCTCTTCGTCTACACATTGACTGCTTGCTGCCCGTTCCAGTGCTTTGCATTTAAATCTGCCTTTGCTAATGTGACGTCCTATTAGACAATGACACCAAACAGGGATTTGCCGGCTGCCTTTCCCAGCTCACGTTTGGAGCTTGGGGCTACAAAGTATTTGTCCCGAAGCCTGAATATATAGCTCCCCGACCAGTGATCACCAAATTTCTTCCAGGGCACGACTATCGTTTGACCTCTGCAGAAACCGTCCAATTTGAGCTCCATTTCTCGCAGCCAATGGATTGTGACCAAATCACCAAGACAATCCAGATCAATTCCACCACTGCGGGTGGTGAAGTGGCACAGGTCGACACGGACAGTGTGCAGTGCAGGAACATATCCGCTGCGGAGGCAGATCATTCTCCATGGTCTGGAGGGGTAGATACGAATTTTATTTTCGCCGCCAATCTGATAAAGGTATCAGATGGAATACATCAAATCAGTGTCAATAACATAACTGTTGCTAATGGAACCATATCGACAGGGGTAAGTCGCCCTGTTTCGTTTAGGATCTAGTATCAACTCACTAATTCGGACTTTAAGAGCTTTGACCATTTCCTGTTCCGCATTGGTCAGGAGGATAATCCAATGGTTTTTGTTGGTTCTGCAAATTATAGTAGGACCTTACTCTCAATGAATAGCAAGGATAACTACACCATTTCGCACAAGGCACCTGGCGCGGATCAGTTTCGTTATTCGTTAAATTTTGGCACCAGTTGGAGCGACTGGCAACCATACGGAAATGGCGGAAACACCACAATTGGTCCGAAAGTCTGGTCAGGAACCAAGCTTCAGGCGTGGGTTGGGGAGCATGTTATTGTTCAGTACTGGAGTCGGTTAGCTGGTAGCAGTGATCATTGGCAGGAGGGCGATATTGGCCACCCTCTCAACACCACACGACGCTTGCCTCACTTGTTCCTACATGGCACTTTCAATCAGTATGGCTTTGATGCAGGCCTTGCCAACGAAATGAAGCAAGGCAAAGACGGCCTCTGGAGATTCAACTTTATGGCCGAGTGGCCCTCAAATGTATCACTCAACGCATGGGGCATGAATCCGGACGGCCAGCCAGACCAGACCAGGAACTACGGTGATATCGATGGAGACTCTATACTGGATCGAATTCCTCCGCTCTCCCTTATCCAAAATCAGATCAATATAACTGAAGCGCCGCCGTCACCGTATCTGGCCAATCAAATCGTACTCAACGACGGCAGTCTGCGATATGAACTCGTAGGTGTAGGTAACCGGTGGTCACAGCTAGCTCTCTACATCTTGCTTTGGATAATTCCGATTCTCACCGGAGCGACGGGTGTCTATGTTTTCATCAAGTCCTTTTATCGCGTCAAGTTTAACGAAATCGGTGTCATTGAAGAAAAGAGCATGGTTCCGTTGGCCGTTCGACGGAAGTTCAAGCCACTAGTCAACTTGAAACTCGGAAAATTAGGCCATTACGCCGAGCAGCCTCAATCTGCTTCCGCCATGGTCTCGAGAGAAATTCTGCCCATGCCCAATACACCCGGCCAGGTTCAGGCTCCGCCTGTAGTTCCCACCGACCAAAATAGGCGAACCGTTCTTATTGCAACTATGGAGTATGATATCGAAGACTGGGGCCTCAAGGTCAAAATTGGAGGCCTTGGTGTCATGGCGCAACTGATGGGGAAGAATCTTGCTCACCAAAATCTTATCTGGGTTGTGCCGTGCGTTGGTGGTCTCGAATTCCCAGTCGATACCGTGGGAGATCCTATCATCATTCACATTCTAGGTACCGCATACGAAGTTCAGGTCCAATACCACGTCCTCCGCAATATCACCTACGTCCTCCTCGATGCCCCGATTTTCCGACAGCAGACGAAGTCAGAGCCGTATCCACCTCGTATGGATGATTTGGACAGCGCTGTCTACTACTCGGCTTGGAATTCCTGCATCGCCGAAACAATTCGTCGATTTCCAATTGATTTGTATCATATCAACGACTATCACGGAGCAGTAGCACCGCTACATCTACTACCCGAGGTTATTCCTTGCGTGCTCTCGTTACACAATGCAGAATTCCAAGGATTGTGGCCAATGCGGAACCAAGAGGAACGAGAGGAGGTATGCGCAGTATACGACCTTGATCCAGCTGTTGTGCAAAAATACGTACAATTCGGAGAAGTGTTTAACCTCTTACATGCGGCAGCCAGCTACCTTCGCGTTCATCAAAATGGTTTCGGAGCGGTCGGGGTCTCGGCCAAGTACGGGAAGCGCTCTTTTGCTCGGTACCCTATCCTCTGGGGCATCAAAGAAGTTGGGTCCCTTCCTAATCCTGACCCAACGGATACTGCACCGTGGAACAAGAAACAAGTCGAGACTGAGACCATTGTGATCGACCAAGAACTCGAAAATGCCAAGCCAGACTTGAAACGGCAGGCGCAGGAATGGGCTGGTCTAAAGCAGGACCCCAGTGCAGATCTCTTCGTCTTCGTTGGTCGATGGTCCCAACAGAAGGGTGTTGATTTGATCGCTGACTGCTTTCCTTCTGTCTTGGAGAATAACCCCCAGGTACAGTTGATCTGTGTAGGACCGGTCATCGATTTATACGGTAGATTTGCCGCGATCAAGTTGGCTCGGATGATGGAGGTCTACCCAGGAAGAGTGTTTTCGAAACCAGAGTTCACGGCTCTACCCCCATACATATTCAGTGGGGCTGATTTTGCATTAATGCCATCTCGAGATGAACCCTTTGGCCTGGTAGCTGTGGAGTTCGGTCGCAAAGGTGCATTATGCGTGGGAGCAAGAGTTGGAGGATTAGGACAAATGCCTGGCTGGTGGTTTACCATCGAGTCGACAACGACGAAACATCTTATACAGCAGTTCAAGATCGCTATTCAAGGTGCACTGTCATCGAAACCAGACGTTCGTGCTATAATGAGGGCTCGCGCTGCAAAGCAAAGATTTCCAGTTGCGCAATGGGTTGAGGATCTTGAAAAGCTCCAATCTACAGCCATCGAGATTGTCCACAAGAAAGAAGCGAAGAGCGCTCGACAGAGCCGCTTCAATACCCCAGGCAACAACACTCCGTCACAATCACGACGCCCAACTCCTATGCATTCCCAAAATCCTTCCAGGGCGCCTAGTCCAATCCGAGGCCGCTCGAGAACCCCAGCGCATTCTCAAAATGCTAGCAGAAATGTTAGTAGAGCTGGCAGTCCGGTCCGGGCCGAATCACCTCCTCCGTTGCCCAATGGAGGTCTTGGGCACAAGTATGGACCAGGTCACCGGAAAAAGCTGCGCAGAAAGCGTGGTAGCGGTGCTCCGAGTATCACCCCAGTCTCTGAGTTTGAAGACGATTCTAGCGCCGAAGAAGAGATCTCGAGGACACCTCGACGGGTATCAAGGAACCGCCTGTCAGATCTCAATCCCCTTCAGATGATAACTTCCCAGGTGCCGCTGCCAAATGCGCCTTTTGCGCCTTCCGGTCATTCTACACCTCAAAGACACTCAATGATAGGAACCCCATTAGCCGAAGATTGGCTGGCTGACTCACCACGCTTGACTAAGAATCCTAACATCTCGTTGTTGAGCTTGCCTAACGTCAAAGGTGAGGACAGTGGCAAGAAGTCTGATTACAAGCTGGAGCACGTCAGCCCTTTCTTCACGGACCCGAAGAAGGAATACACCGAGGCATTCGAGGCCAAGCTCTCGAAACTCAATGGTAAAACATCCGAGGACCAGCTATGTATTGAGGAATACCTCGTCAAGAGCGAAAAAGCCTGGTATGGGAGAATGCGAATGGCAGAGATGGGCAAGTCAAGACCAAGCAGTCCTGCACCTTCTGTATTCAGAATGGACCGCCACACCCCTTCACCAACTCCTTATAACGAGTCTCCTGCGGGTTCGATCTTCGAGGGTAGCAACTTGGGACCAAAAGATGATTATAGGAGCGAATCCCGACTGAGGGATTCAAGAACAGACACCATAGACGAGTTCCTCTTGGGTGAGAACTACACACCACCTACTGGCCTGAGGCACTATCTCCGAGTCCGCTTCCCATTCTCTGAGTGGCCAATGTACTCCGTTCTCCTCGCCTTCGGCCAGATCATCGCGGCCAACTCTTACCAAATCACCCTTCTCACCGGCACCGTCGGTGAAGCCGCTTCCAAACTTTACGTCATCGCTTCATTATACCTCATGGCGTCTATAGTGTGGTGGTTCCTCTACAGGAGATTGCAAACCGTCTACGTCCTTTCGATTCCCTTCATATTCTACGGCTTCGCCTTTTTGTTCATCGGTCTTGCACCTTTCGGCCCCACTGTTGGCGGGAGAGGATGGATCCAGAATGTGGCGACTGGCCTTTATGCCGTTGGATCCGCTTCTGGCTCGGTGTACTTCGCCGTCAATTTCGGAGACGAGGGTGGTGCGCCGGTCACCAGATGGGTTTACAGAGCATGCATTATCCAAGGCACGCAGCAGATCTACGTCGTAGCGCTCTGGTACTGGGGTTCCGCTTTAACCAAGTCATCTGCACATGGAGCCCTGGGCAGCTCCGCCGCAATGGCATCTACGAATGTCATCATACCCGTTGGTATTGTCCTTGCATGCCTGATGTGGGCTGTGGGCTATGTACTCTTCTTTGGTTTACCAAAGTATTACAGACAAGCACCGGGCAAGATTCCTTCCTTCTACACTTCCCTGTTCAGAAGGAAGATCATCATCGTATGACCCCATTTCCTTTCTTCATTTGAAATGAAAATTTGCTAACATTGTCCCAGTGGTTCTTCGTCGTAATCGTAATCCAAAATTACTGGCTCTCGGCACCTTACGGTCGCAACTGGCTCTACCTCTGGTCTTCGCAGCACGTCCCCGCCTGGTCCATCGCCGTCCTTGTGGTTTTCTTCTTCATCATCGTCTGGGCCGCTCTCCTCTACGTCTTCGCCCTCCTCTCCACATCTCACTCCTGGGTCCTGCCAGTCTTCGCCATGGGTCTAGGCGCCCCACGCTGGGCACAAATGCTCTGGGGAACATCCAACATCGGTCTCTACCTCCCTTGGGCTGGGGGGCGAGCTGCATCCGCGATCGCGGGCAGGAGCCTGTGGCTTTGGCTAGGTGTCCTTGACGCCGTTCAGGGCGTCGGTTTCGGCATGATACTCCTGCAAACCTTGACGCGCTTCCACGTCTTCTTCACGCTCATTGCGGCACAAGTCCTCGGCTCCATTGCTACCATTTTAGCGAGAGCTACCGCACCCGATAAGATCGGCCCCGGCGACGTCTTCCCCGATTTCTCAGCCGGTGCGATGCCGGGACTGGGGAAAGCGTGGTTTTGGGTGGCGCTGCTGATGAATCTTGCGGTGCCGGTTGGGTTCTTTATGTTTTTCAGGAAGGAGCAGTTGAGTAAGCCTTGAATAACGGGCTTACTCTCCTCCTCCGCTTGGCATCATTTTTGCATGCCCCGTTCATTTCTTTGTTGGAATACTTGATACAAATGTGTGGGTTTTATGATACGAGCTACCTTAGATTTGTCGCATGATTGCCCTGGTTCTTTCTTGTATTTTCTTGGCGCGTTCTAGCGGCATTTCGTTTTAGATTCCATGGGGTACATTACATAGAGGCGAAACGCCTTGGAAATTTTTTTGTGTGTCTTGTTATGCCTTGTCTGGATAATATGTAGATATGTCTGTCGATAGATTGATATCGTCATCTCTTTGGCCAAAGAGGCATTGGAACAATGGGAAGCTTCCAAACTTCTTGAGGGACATGTTCATTCTTTTTTCGCTTATTAGAGATATCAATCACTCCTATATGTCCTCTTTTACGATCACTACTAAAGATAGAAGACACGCGCGCACACACCACCGACGCCTACCACTAGCTCGCTGTCCCCTCCCTCGCTTGGTTCAAAGTATCCCCACCCCACCCCTTCCCCGCTACCTACCCACCCACCACACCTCATCCATCTAACGTCATCCCTATCCACTTGCCTGCCCTAAACAACCCAAAGAACAAAGAGCAGACAGAATACCGGCTCCACTCCATTCGATCGATCTTTATTCATTGTAATAGGATATCCCACATCCCATGTCTCATATCTTCAACCAGTTTTTGCCATTTGTTATTTGCCATCTACGCGGTACCCTTTTTTCTGGCAGTGGTGTGGAGGAGGGGGGTATATGGGCATCTTTGAGGGATTAGGACCGGGAAGGGAAAGGGAAAGGGAAAGCGGAAGCATAAGCTAAACCGTAAAAATCTATGGAATTGCAATATTCTCACCACCAGAATATCCAAAACATTGTCGTCCCACTCACCACACAACCCTGGATCAGTTAGGCAGCGCTCACGCAAGGCTGTAATAGTACTACTACAACGACGATAACTCCAATATAATGTCACGTCTCGATCACTCACCTACCTCCGCCAGCTGTCTCAATTATTCAAGGCCTCTGGGAATCGACACGGCGCCGCCTCCTAGGATTGCTTTCCACATATGTACACCATCCCCTCTCATCCGCTTAGCCACGTGACCGAGTTACATGGGCGTGAAGAACACATCGTTTCGACTCTCGCAGGGGTAAATTACAAGAATGTGGTTCCGCCACGTCTTGCCGTACTCGTTAATCCTAGGATATGCACAATTAGGGCTAGGGCTAGCCCACCAAAATACTGCCTTTTTTGAATTCTTTTGATAGATCTACTGAAATAGAACGTTCTTATTATTCGAGGCCGTATAATCTAGTTGAAAGATCGTTCCAGTTGCCACACTAGGCTGTGAGTTTAATTCCTATTACCTTAATTTTTCGTGATGATCATGATAACATTTGCTATTATTATCGCTTTTGATAGGCTTCACCACAGAAGGCCTCATCGTAAGAGGCCTTATCGTAAGAGGCTTCATCACAGCCGTAACAGCGAGATAAAAGAGATGGGCGAGGCGAACGAGGTGAAAGAGATAAGAAGGCTATCAAAATGATAGCAAAGAACGTAGCAGAAGAAGAAGTAGTAGAAGAAGTCGTATCGGTCTACGGGTCGGAAAGGTCTGGGATGGTCTGGGATATGAGGTGTCGATACCATACCATGGTATGGTATGGTATTGAGACCATATCATTTGATTTTTATGGAATGGTCTGGGAGACGTGCTGATATCATGAAATGGTCTGGGAAATTTCTAATATATGTAGGGGTATCTCATATTATATGTAGGGGTATGGGAAATATACTATATATAGAAGAAGTTACTCTATATAGAATTATACGAACGTATTCTAGTTATTATTCTAGTCATCACTTCACTTTATTATCGTTATTATTATTACTTCACTTTATTATCACGTTATTAAGTATTCTAGCTATTATTCTAGCCATCACTCCACTTCATTATCGTTATCACTATTACTTTACTTCATCATCACGTTATTAAGCTGAGCTCGCTATCGTATTTAATATCGTGTTGCGAAAGACTTTCGTAATCACCTAGGGCTTGGCGAGCTATTTCTATTATTATTAGTGTATTTAATTTATTTAATTACTAGAAGAATTACTAGCACGCTAATTATAATAGTAATCTACTATCTATTCTACGATAGCAAATTCTTCTCTTTTCTCTTCGTATTATGAAAAGAATTTACGATTATTCTTTATAGTTATATATTCTTAGTTATTATAGTTATACGCTTCGTATAAATAATATAAAGATTAATATCTTCGAATATATAATAAA
>JANQBS010000166.1:0-90645 GCA_033085395.1 Xanthoparmelia taractica
CCCCCAACCCCCCCCCCCCCCCCCCCACCCCCGACACCCCACCCCCACAAATACCCCCCCCCCCCCCCCCCCCCCCCCCCTCCCCTCCCCAACACCGGACTAATGCTCCATTCGCTCTATCCGCCCAAAGTTCACATCCCTTCATCCCTCCTCACCACTCACCAGCGACTTCCGCAGAATTAATCCATGTAGACACCGGGAGATAAGGAACCGAGTTCGCTTTGTTTTAGCTTTTTTTAAAGAGGCCTTGATGGTGATGGAGCTGATGATTTACGTGGATTTTCTTCAAGGAGGGTAGGGCAGGGCAGGGTAGGGTAGAAGAGGGCAGAAGAGGACGGAAAAAGGCAGCGCGGAAGAGGGCAGGGTAGAAGAGGGATACATTGGTGGCGGATGTCAAGGTGAGAGAGGGGAGAGAGGGATTTGAGTGGCGGGGTGTGTTGGGGGGGGAGTTTGGTGTTTGTATCAGTTGGAGAGTGATTCTTGATGGAGGGTGAGTTGGCGTGGTGGGTGATGGGGAGCGGGAGCGGGAGGGGGAGCGCGGGTGGAAAGGAAAGGGTTGGGGATGGGTGGGTTGTGAGAGATGAAGAGGAGGGGAGGAGAGCGGAGGAAGTTAAAGGGGAGAGAAGAGGAGAGGAGAGGAGAGGAGGGGGGAGGGAAGGGGCTGGGGGAGGTGAGAAGTGGGGCTTGGAGAATGAATGGTGGAGGATTATTGGATTTGGAGTGGATTCAAGGATTCTTGCTCCATTTATTGGTGAGCATGATGTGGAATCCGTGTACACATATGGTTGGTACATGGATGAGGTACGCAGATTAGAGAATGGCCTTGGGCATGCTAAGTAATATGCTTCATGTAGTCATTTCTCCACAGATGCAGGTGCCGAGACGTCAACGCTGTGATGCAACGAGTTGGAGGTTCTAGGAAAGATTTTCATTCAGATGGGTGATAGGGATATTAGCGCCACTGGGACCACTAAAAGCAGAGTCCAGCTCACTGCCCACAACCTCTGGGATCCGGAAGAAGGCTTAGAAGAGGTGGTTGCATTTGGTGTCCCAGATGTGCTTGCAGTCGGTGTCCCAGATGTGCCGTTGGTAGTCGAAGACGGAGTCAGGGCGTTCGCCTGCGTCGCTCCTTTTGCTTGTGCTGCAACAGTTGTGTTCACGTTGATAGGCGCCGAGGAATTGACGGCAAGGTTGGCCAGGAAGACGTTCAAGGCGTTGAATTCCTGTCCAAGGCCAGTCTTCTCGTCGTACTTGCTCTTTGTCCAATGCGTCCCACACGTCGTTCCGTTGGGGCCTCCGGAACATTGCTTGGCAGCTCCGTCTGCCGAGCTCTGAAGATAGCTTAGGATCTTGTCGGTCGTGAAAGGCGCAACCTGCATAGCCTCGCCCATCCATTGCGCCGTCAGGCCCTTGAAAGCATATTGGTCGGGGTTGCAGGTCCTGGCTGGTTCACAGGCCACCTCGAACATGATTCCAGGCTCGGCTGAAGTGTGGAATTGACTTTTGTCCCCGGTAAAGAAGACTGACATTGATGAGAGCAGGTTTTCCGTACGGATCTTCCACGTGGCGTCTGTGTTTGTCTGGTTGCTGTTAGTGTAAGTTTAATCAAGGCAAAGAGATGGACTTGCAAAATTGGTCATGACGGCACTTCCATACATGAAAGCTGCGGCGGTGTAGGACCATTGTAAACGATCAATCGAGGTGCAATTGAGATCGGCGAATGCCCCATCAAAGACCTTGTAGTCGTCATTGATCAATCCAACCGAGCTTGTCCAGTCGTAGCTTTTGATCGCCCAGTCGGCGTAAGTCTGGTTTCCCGTGTATTTAGCCAGTCGGGCGGCGAGTTGGAAGAATGCCGCACCCGACATGGTATTCTTGTAGTCGTATCCTTTGTTGAACGTGTAGATCTGCCAGCGCCAACCCCCGCCACAGGTTTGTGCATCCCAGCGAGATACTTGGTCATTGAAAACATTCATGGCAATATCGAGCCAGGACGGGGAGGTGGACGGGTTAGGAAAGCGTAGTTCCACTGCCCGCATGGCTGCTAGCGCCCAGATTGCTTGCTCATCGTTTCCCTGTATGTTCCATGGCGGTCAGCGTTCGGTAATAAATGTTTTTTTCAGAAAGAAGAGGAGCGCTACCTCATTTTTTGTCTGATTGGGCGGCATGTAGTCTCTATTCGGGCCGAGTTGCCAGAGCAAAGCCTGCTGTACGAGAGCAACGTACTGAGCATCTCCGGTGTAGTCCCAGTAGTCGATCAGGCTTCCCCAGACAGCGCCAGATTCCCACCACAGGGAGTGTTCTGGGAAGAGGCCAGGGATTTGGCCCGGGTCTGACCCATGGTAGTAGCTGAGCACGTCCTTGGCCACGATGCTTGAGGCATTCTTGATGGAGACTGTAGGAGGGGCATCAGTAATACGCTTTGCATTCGTTGACTGGGTGGTGCATACCAGAGCTAGAGAGATCAAGTGAGATTGCGGTGGCCAGTAAGGGACTAGAGAGTGTGAACAGGAGGACAGAAGACCAGGTGGGTAAGAGCATGTTGGGCGGGAGAAGAGTGAAAGAGAGGACAAGAGGAAGAGATGATGGTTCTAGACGTAGACGTAGATGTAGATGTGGATGTAGATGTAGATGTAGATGGTGCCACTGTGTTAGAATTGAGACAAGGCATCTTGAATAAATATATCCTCTCCTTTTCGTACAGCTTTCGTACAGCTTTCGTGTATGAAACAGCTGAGCCTCCAAATGGGCGGAGTATCTTCAAATTACTTCGTAACTCGTACATGAGAAAAACTAGGGAGGGTTACCAAAGCCTAACCCTAATTGCCCTGATAGCCCTAAATCTAAACTTTAATAAGTCGTTTCACGTATAAGCGCAGCAATTACCGCCGCTAGAACATAGCCGCAAAATAAAACCAGCACGGGCTACGGCTGTCGCGATTCCTACCTTAAGCTGAACCCTGCTGTGCCAGAAATGAGCGTGCATCGAGGGCTACTGCTCCTGGTATTGGGGCTGGGAGATTGTTGAGTATGAGGTTTGGGCTTTTTTGTAGATTTGACGGGGGGGCGTGGGTATTGGGCGTGGTGTAGGGGGACCTATTTAGGAGGAGTGGACGGATTGAGTTGGGAGAGAAGGGGGGCGATCACTGTGGCGGCATGACGAAGTTCCTTGTAAGGAGATGTATTTAGCTCAGAAATGCAATTCGTCTTTGGCTTCGTTATCCAAGTTCGTCTGGCGTGAGGAAGTCCTTGAGCCCTACCAAACAGACCGTTGCCTGACCCCGATTGATGTCTCAAGGGCCCTTTTAGCTAGCTATTACGACCTCATTCAACTTCGCAACCAACCTCCGCCATGTCATCACGCTCGCCTCTCCCTCCGCACCCCCCATAAGTGTCACACTGTCTCCAATGACGATACACCCAATCTTTGCCCTCGTCATCACAACGTTCAATCTTCTCAGATCCCGCAAAAAACCGATTTCACCATGGACGTTGCATCTGACAGTGACGAAAATCACTATATCCGCCTCCCGACCTTGGAATCCGTCGATGCTTGAAAGAATAATGGCGGAGGGGAGTAAAGGGCGGAGGATCTCCACTTGGCGCGTGTAGGGCGTTAGGACGGCGATTGAGTATGAGGGTGCTTGACTGGATGATGATGGCGATGGTGATGCCGAAGATGATGGCGAAGATGGAGTAGGTGCCGTGAGGAGCTTGGTGCAGATGGATTGACAGAGTTTCGCCTGGCCGGCATTACCTTTCGATCTCCGCCCAATGTCTTCCACGCTAGAGCATTGCACAAAGACCATACGAGACCTGTCCACCCTTTCATGCTGCGAAACAGGCCACGGGAACTGGGACTCGGGCAGAGATCTGGTGTCATCTCGGACGGCTGTGCGCAGTCGACCGTCGTAGAACTCCTCGGAGCTGAAGCTGCAGATTTCTCGGTGCATTCGGTACTGCGAGTCTAGCATCACCTTCTGCACACTCGGCCCCGTTTCGTGGTACAGTCGCTCGAAAAGAGAGACGTCATAGTCCTGAAGCTGGGCGAGCGGCTGCACGGTCGCTCGAAGTTGCACATGATCGCCGACTAGGATGGCTTTGGTGCAGCCTTTGACAAGGGGGACGAGAGTCATTGGTTCCGTTTGTTGAGATGCTTCGTCAATGATTACTGTGTCGAATTCTTCATTGCGCAGCAAACCAAGGGCAGCTCCGATGCATGTTGTAAACACCAGACGAGCGCCTTGAATACGTTTGCGCGCTACCCTCTGGGCTTTGAAGTCTTCGGCGAGTTCTTTGCCCATCATTGCGTCGCAGGTGTAGGGTCTCATGTCCTCTGCTACTTTGCGAATCTATTACAAGTTTTAGTGTAGGGAGTTAGCTTGGATTGTGGTAAGACTCACATCTGTCGATACCCGAATGGGATGGACTGATGAAGTCCGATCGCTGTCTCTGGAAATGTACTTGCGCATGACGTTGTCAACTGCGTTGTGTGTTGGCGCCGCGACAAGAATCTTTCGGGTTGGTTCGGAAGTCAGAAGCTCCTGTAGTATCGCTACGATGGTATGAGACTTGCCCGTACCAGGTGGACCCCATAGTAATGTTAGCGAGCCGACCATCGATGCCCTAAGTGCTGCGTTCTGGCTTTCATTCAAGAAGTACTGACTCACGTCTAGGTCTGCAGGGTCTGAAACTGCGTCTGTATCATTACTTGGAAGTCCAAGAAGCTGCCGTTGAATGGGACAATGAAGAGCTGCTTCCCGTGCGAATCTGTATAGGGCATCAATCATGGTCTGGCTTGTGACGAAAGATCCGCAGTTTGCTAACTTCCAAGAGCAATCCTCAAGGTAGTGTGGCAAGGGGTGGAGACATTCAAAAGTGACAGTCCCTTGGTCTAAGGATTGGACAATGGCATCCATGGAGTAGAGGCGCTGACTAGTGCTATTGTTTGGTAAGGTTGCGCTTGTTAGTCTGACGTGATCTGAAGTCTGTAATGGGCGGGATAAATGAGCGTCGATTCGGAGCCGAGCTGAGACAGTTCTATCTCCCTTGTCCCATTTCAAGTCCAAGAGCCCATCTTCGGAGAATCTCACATCTTTCACCTCATCGATATGATCGAGAGCTAAGCCAATTAGATTCTTGACAAAATGCTGCACCACCTCGACAGGGGCTGCCAGGAGCCGTGCGCTTTCAGGCTCTAGTGATCCTAGTAGCAGATCCAGAGCAATGTCAGGAGAGCGCACAGTCAACGAAATGACCCTCACGAGCTCTAGAAAAGTAGCAAATGACATTTCTGGTGCCTGGAGCAGAATTTGCCTAAAAGGCTCCACGACAAACTCTTGCGCTTCTTGAGCTGCGGTGACGAGGGCCAGGAGGAGCTTTGGAGCGCCTTCGACCATTGCAGTGTGCAGAGGAGATTCCGGATCCGCCCATCCGTGCACAGTCGTGAAGCTTGTGGCCAGCGGTGCTGCTGTTGTAGTAGTGAATGCTATCATTGTTGATATTAGCCCTGGAAGACCGACTCTGACCTCGGCAGCCTCTGTAGATGATAGCTCCAGAAATAAATGAAAGATTTCTCGAATAAGTATCCTCTCCTGTCGTTGCCAGAGCCACCGGAATACGGAGGTGAATAGGTCAAGCGAATCAAAGGTGTAGAAAGGCGAGAAGTCATGATCGCGAACGATCTTGCTAAGGTAGTCCGGCTCATTGGACCAGTCGACTGTTGACAATAGGGATAAACTGTACTCTTTTGCCTGGGTGTCGAACAGTGGCATGGTCTCTTCCGTGTCGACAGCGGAAAGCCATAGATCTAGTGCACGTAAAGATCGAATGTCTCGATTGCTTATAACGTAGATTTCCTGTATACATGAGTTTATGAGCCACAAATGTAGGGGATTTACCTACGGCAGCCAGAATTGGATTCCGATTGACCTTTCCAATGTGCGTTTGAAGGCCCCTGCTAAATTTGTCCAGTGCAACGCTCGTCACGAAATCACGATTTATGGCTACGTCCACCGTTGCCTGCCGTTGTCTCCGTCTATCTCCCCGATTCGGAAGGTTTTCGTACGTCTTGTTGTCGGAGCCAGGTCGTGTGATAAAAACCCACGTATTCCCACGCTGGCCCTGGTAGAGTTGGAAAGAATGTTCGTCGCAATATAGGCGATAGGTCTTCTTTGTTGGGACAACGCAGCGGTGGGAGTCTTCACCCGGTTGAGAGTGTGGAAATGCGAACAGACGGACAGTATCGTCGACCGGATAATCCTGTTCCTTTTGAATCTTCTTCGGCACGTATATGGCTAGAGTAAGTCGTTCATCTACTCGTAAGACTATCAACTTCTTGTGGAAATCCTCGAGTAACCGCGTTGTGGCCTCGAGGAATGTTGCCATCCGATCTTGAGCTGAGTCGAAGGCACATTTCCAGCGTAGGCGGGGACTGTCGAGCCGGTACGGATGGATTTCAGACGAGCTGACTAGATTTGAAGATAAGAGCCCGTTCAACACCAAGCGCGAGAGCTCAATCGAACTGGGTAGCTGACTCAAAGCCCACGCCTTCTCCTCGTCGCTCAGACGATTGAAGTCAAAGTAATATAGGAACTCTACGAGTCTGGTCTGATTGCGCAAACACCACCGATAAGTGAGCTTTACTAGCTCGAATTCCGTCAATGCGAAATCTTCCCTACTCAAAAGGAGCTGCATCGCATCGAAGGTGAATTCTTCCCAATGCTGGGAGTTTCTTTGATAGCCGGCAACATATTTGGTTGCGGCTTCGTGGAGGGTGTCCAGAATGAAATTGTCGTTACCAGGTTTTGGGGAGTTTTCTAAATGTTTCGGAACCTTGATGCGATTTCCGTCTACGCACATCGAGAACAGGTGGTTTAGCTCCTGGCATTCCCCGCTCATAGGACCTTTCGCTTTGGCCCAATCGAGGTAGAGGTTCTTCACCCGACCGAGAGAAGCGTTGGTGTATCTTGCAAAGTATTGTAAGCGATCGTCATCAGTGATGGGCTTTAGCGTAACCGGCTCTTTGGCACCTTGGTACCGAGCTGGCTGCGAAAGCTTTGAAGGTACTAGATCGGGATCCCAGCAGACGAAGACTATCTATCGTCAGCATGGCGGGTCTGGAAATAGGACTTGCCTAACGTGAGACGCCTACGACTCACATTTGTCACCGTCCAAATCACCTCCAGACATCATGTCGGCGCTCGGTCTCTTGCCTCGAACCGGAAACACTATGCAATCTGTTAGGTGAGAAAGCTCCGGGTTCTCTACGACGCTGAATTTCTGTAGATCGCCAGGATGAAGACATGGATTCCGTGTCACCAAAATCTCCATTCCCTTTATCGCCATGGGTTGACCATCTCCATCCATGGTCACCTTTACGGCGCATTCCCCTTCCTTCAAAACGTTCATTGAGTCACACACTCCGAAAAGGAGCCTCGACTGAGGTATCATGATTCGACATTTCTCCACCCCTTTTTTGTTTACCAGCTTGCTCAGCTCTTGCTTAATTAATCTCAAGAGCTGGTCTTTTAGTGGTTCAATACCGTCCAGAAGAACTCGTTCGGCGAGCTCCATGTTGTTGGTGTACGTAAGGAATTGGAATGCAGCGATTGGATGTGTGATTGAAGCCGACAGGAAGTCAAAGTATTCTTGCTGCTTACGATGTAAGACTGCCTCGGGAATTCCCAAAGAATGCAGAAGTAGCACAACTTCGTCGTTGAGAGAGCCAAAATTGTACGGCTAAATCGACCTCGGCATCAGTTTATAGATTTGTTGAATGGGCGTGGCATTGACGAGCGACTAAAGACTCATCGTACCTTTGCATACTCGATCACAGAGAAGGAAAGATCCTCTCCACCTTTGAACTTCCTCATCGACTCTCTGAACCTGATCTTTGTCTTGTTCTTCATAGTTGGGTCTACCGTCAGTACACCTTTGTAACCTCTGTATCGAATTTGGAAAACCGAAGGCATATATCTTTGGTTGCGAAACCTGATATTCATATTTTTTACGAGAAATTTGGCAAATTTCTCCGATATGAGACCACAGCCATCAGTGAAGTTGTAATCTTTACTGACAACATCGGGAATATCTTCACAGTACTCTGGTTGAACTGTGCAGGCAATCTCTGCGGCCGAGAACAGCAACGCTATGCGTTTGGCTTTCTTCGCCACCGATTTCATTTTGCTGAAGTCGCCCAAGTTCTCCACTTTGTGGGCAATCTCTTTCTTTGAAGCGGCATATAGAAAACACGTTCGAGACTTCAACTGCGAATTGCTGTGGCCGTAGAAATTGTATGTGACGTCGTTAATGGTGATTCCGTGTTGAAGGAGCCTTGTGACATAATCGGCCGACTCCTTGGACGTAGCGGGAGTAAAAGATAGACCATCGCCTCCTTTCGTTGGTGGGTTATCATTGGAATGTCGGAGACGGAAGTCGGCGAATGAAATCGAAACGAATTTATTCAGCGGATCGTTGGCCGTTGCTCTGTTAGCCGGCATTTTGGTGAATCGAAGGACTATATTCTGCTGTGTAGCATTTGAGACGACGCTGACTGATTTGATCAGTCCATGAGAATCAAGCTTTGAGCTTTGTGGTAGGTTGGGTATAGAGTAGGACCATTTGATTTCATCAAGTTTGATAGAATCCTGGAGGGTGATAGCAACGCTGCTCAGGTTTGATTTCGCCATGCTGGAGGCATGGAATTCGAATCCAGTTGGGAAAACTCTGAGCACACCGCTGCGGAGGTGGTTTGCGAAAGTTTGTTTGGTAATTTGTACTCTGGGCAGGAAACGTAAGCAGTTCAAACATCTGTTGATAGGAAGGTCCAAGATACCTACCTCTGAGCCAAAGAGGAGGAGCTGCTGAGTCATCCTTGCATATGCACATGTATCAATCGAGTAGCAAATGAGCTGATCTATCAGCCGCAGTCTGAGAGCATGTGACGCGAATCAAGCGAGGAGCGCCTTGACCAGTCAAACAGGAGAACAACATATATTAAACCCCCGTCCCCTCCATGTAGCACTCTATCTATCTCTCATCATTCACCAACATCCCACCAACAATGCCTAAGAACATCTACATCGTAGGCGCCCAATGCACCGGCAAGACGACCCTCATTGGCGCTCTTTCAAGCCATTTCACTGCCTCATCACTATCAACAACGCCAGCACCTTTGGTTTTCACTGAAGTCGCACGAACAGTTCTCCGCAAGCACAACCTCACAGGAAGTGATATCGCATCTTCTCCCAGCACGAATCTGCTGTTCCAGCAACTGATGATAGAAGCGCAATATGCGACGGAAAAGGTAGCGGAGACGTCTCAGTGGTTCATATCTGATCGATCGGGCTTCGATCCTATCGTCTACGCTAGGAGATACGTGGGTGAAGAGGGAGCGAGGAGCTTGATGGAGATGGAGATTTGGGGAGAGTTGAAGGAGCGCATGGAGCGGTCGCTGGTGGTTGTTTGCGAGGCTGGCGCTGACTGGCTGGTTGATGATGGGGTGAGATTGATGCCAGAGAACAAGGCAGACTGGGTTGCTTTTCATGACCTTTTCTGTGAGTTACTCAAAGATGCGGGGTTGGACTTTGTAGTCTTGCCTTGCGAGATGAAGGATTTGGCGGAGCGTGTCCGCTTTGTTCTGGACTGCTGGCGGGGCACATCCTAGAGAACGGCTTCGGGCAAAGGCTCTCCGGGCTGGTAATAGTGTATTGGTGGATTCTTTATTAGTGAGATAGAGCAGTACTCTGTCAAGTCCAAAGCAGTCACTTCAGTCAGGGAGTACGGCTGGTTAAAATGCTGTGGATCTAAAGCAAGAATTAGTAAGGTCAGACGGTCCAATTCGGGTGCCCGCCTCACTTCGTTATCTTTCAGAGCAACGCTGCTCAAATGCTACGGAGCAGCCATTCAGCTGATGCCATCAAGCCTATGTCTCACGTCCCCTCACTACCCCAAAGGAGATTTTCTTGCACGCGTGAACGCTCTTAGCGCACCGATCGCTTCTGAGGCACTATGCTGCATTCTTCTCACTTGAGTCCGGATGGAGGATTGTGATGCCTCAATGCGCCCGAAAAGGTTGTAGACTAATGGGGGTCACGCTAAACGATCATAGGTAGTCTGGTTGTTCACTCTGCTTTGGCAACAATGGTTATAGGGCACCCGATGCCCAATTGGCTCTCTTACGTATCTTGAAAGTTGGCATTCGGAGGATCCCGGTCCAGGATGTAAGCAAACTTCTGGCGGTTTCCCCCTTGCAGCAGATACTTCGGCACATCCATATTATCATCCACCCGATCAAAAATCTCGGTTTCCCTCTCAAACAGATCCTCCCCTTTCCTGACCTTTTGTAGCAGTCTCTGCGGATCAAGGAAATATGGCTGGTTGTAGCCTTTATGCGAGAAGGACTCGATCTTATTAACCATATGCTGCATGGTCTGCATACACGAGCTGCAATGCCACGCCGCGTTATACAGCTCAATATGAGGCTTCCCGGTGCGCAGATCCTCGGGCTTGATGGTATCTTTGAGCCCGTTGAAGTAGGTGGCTTGGGGGTGGGCCCATTGCTCGCCGCGATGCAGCCATTGGAAGCTATAGTAGTAGAAGTGACTGCGGAGGGTGACGCGCGGTGGGAAAGCGCAGTTGCGGAGGGTGGTCAGGGTGTTGAGACGAGGGATTTCGTCAACGTCGCCAATGATTAGGACATCGCCTTGGGTAGGGGCTTGTTCGCCGGACAAGGAGGTGAGGGCTTGGGTGAAGAGGGCGTTGCGAGTGAAGCGTTCGTGTTCCCAAGTATCGCCTGCGGGGAGAGATGATCCGGTCAAATTGACGATGCGGTGGATAATCTTGGAGTGGAAGGGTTGGAATTTGGAGTAGTTGTCTTGGAAGTGTAGGGGTTTGGGATTTTCTTGGAACGTGGTGTCGGATTCTAAGATGACGAAGTAATCGACTTCCTCGTTAAGCTCGTTAAGACGGATCTCCAGCCAATCGAGCTCGGTATTGATGAGGAAGAGATCGTAGATCTTTCGGCGTTGAGCCCGCGTTTCGTAGATGTCTAGGCGGCGTCTTTGACAGAAAGTCGAGGCATCTTGGACGGACTGAAAACCGAAACTTTGCCCGCTTTCGTTCAAAGCCGTGTATGGTCCCTTGTACGGAACATTCCTTTTGTCTTCGTAATACCAGTAGGAGTCGGGTGCTACGTAAGACAGGGCGTAGAGTATGATGAGAGCTGCAAGCAGTCCAAAGATTCGGCGCTTCAGCATTGAGAGCCTCATTTGTCACATCGTACTTGCGTGTTGATCGGAGAGAGGATGCCTCGGTGATGGTTGAGGAGGTTGGATGTGTTCCGCGTTGCGTCCAGAACCTTCAAATATCTAAACAATCCGGAACTGCACCTATTTTTAGTGTCGTCTTCTAGCTCCTTGCTAGCGGAACGATTCCGCTCGCACCCTTCTCCTTGTTCACAGTTCACTGACCTGTGTGCTCTGAGAAATTAGGAATTAGGTACGCAATTGACCTCTTCAGCCAGACACAACGCGTATCTATATACCGCTTAACGTTGCTAATGTTCGAGCTGCCTTAGATACGTCAATGCTCTCGAGCACCCGCTGGGTCATTCGCAATGTGCAAGATTTGCCAGCAAAAACCACCTCAAGACTACGCGATACGGGTCTACCTCTTCCTGTCATACCTCCATACTCTATAAGAATAGGACTGGCTGTAAGAGTCCGTGTGTTAGGAGGCCTAAGAGACGCAAAATAGAATAGGTCTATCTACATTGAAGGAAAGACTGTTTGTGCGTAGGGCATGGCTATAGGGGTCCTGGAACCTGGAGCTGTGAATATGGCCCAACCGTTGACTTACCGATCGAAACCGGAAAGATATAAAAGGGGATACGTGGAAAAGTAGCAGGGTGCCATCTTGTGCCGAAACTGGGAACAAATATTCGACATACCACTCGAGTTGGTACTACGCTACACTGGACGAGCCTTCCGGGTAAACAGTCCCGTCCCCAAAATCAATGTCATCAATCGCGTCAAGGAGGCTTTGGGGTTCCATATGACTGTTTACTTCACATTAAGACGCGCGCATACATAGCCGGTGGTTGAATCAGATGATCTACCGGAAACTGGCCCGCCACTCCAGCGAGCCAGGGCAGTGTACGGACTAGATGTTGGTTCAAAGATGTTCAGCAAGACAAGGTTCGCTTCTATAGCTACGGTAATACCTTTTGATGACGGTAACTGCCCTCAGGGTTAGCACTTACACACGTTCTCTTACCGGCTGGCAACAGCGCAAAGGGGCGAGACGCATTCTGTACGCCGTTCTTGGCTCGCTTCCTCTACTTGCCAATCGCTTTGCCTACAGTCTTCTCGTAAATTTCGAAGATAAGAGCACTTTCAGTATTGTCGATCGTGAGGCAACGGTTCAGCTGTGTATGGCTATCACTGAGGAGTTCATCGTCATGATTATCTTCCTCGTTGCTGGTTGTGTGGCCCTCTGCACTGAAATATCTTATGAAGACTGTGGATTTGCTGCGGGGTCACCAGCCTGCTCTGTGACGCAGCTTCTGCAAGTGTGATCAGCAAGAAGGCTAGTCTGGACGATATGATTTGAGGCTCCGAACATTCGGCCGATCTCTGCGGGGAACGCCCTTGTGCCTGATCAGACCGCAGCTAGCGTTACTACCAGGCTAATAAAACATAGCGAGTCTGTCATTTTATGGAGTTCCGTTTTCTACATGCTTTGAGTTGAGATAAATACTTTGCACATGATGAGAAAGCACCTCTATACTATAGTGGTATTGCTAATGATTTCTCGAATGTCACTTTACTCTTATGTGTCCACTTTTGCTGCCATTGGAGCACTACGAGTGGATTCAATCGCAAGGCTGGGACTCGTGGTGAGGTTACTCACCCCGCAGCCTAAACCAGGCTCGACATGCAACTAGAAGTCCGAGTTGGAAGGCATGCATATGGGCCGGGCCATCATCCCGAGTATTCCCGAATAGGCTCAATGAAGAAGAAGTATGGTGTACTGTGTAGACTAAACAAAAGGTTTGGTGTAGAAGTACTTGTACTCGTACTCGTACCTCGGCTGCAGCCTGACGTTTCCCCCCCCCACAATGAAATAAATAAACAAACCAAAATGCCAGATATCGACAGGCATCTCATTGCGGGGTTACAGTATCATTTTCGTAAAAGATCAGAAATCTGACATCCAGCTTCCTTAATAAGTATAAGTAGAGTACTCGCATTTACCCAGCTTTATGCAAGTAGTTCAATTTACATAATAATCAACTTGCGGGAGGCTTTCGGTAGGTCCTGCGGTGGTGTCTATAAGATGGCTGGGCAACCCTTCCCCTCTGGCCCCTGTCTAAAGCTTTCAGCATGGCTATTTCGAACGTACTCACCACACTGCTGTTTGCTGCGAGCGTCTTCTCGCAGAAGGTAATTGACTTGAGCGGACACAATTGGACGTTGGGGAATACCCCCCTGAACATCAATGTTCCTGGATCGGTGCCTTCACAAACATATTTGGACCTCTACGCTGCTCAGGTCATTGGTGATCCGTACGCCGTGATCAGGAAATATATGCCGTTGAAGCTGACCTTTGGATAGATACTATGGCTTGAATGACTTCGACTTGCGTTGGGTAGCCAACAGCAATTGGACATATAGCGCTTTGATCTCTGGACTGTTTGTGATTCGTAGATTTGTCCGGCCCTCAACTTACTGATCTTCACGCAGAGATACCAGCTGCAGTACACAGACATGGCTCCTCTTCAATGGCCTGGACACTTTCACCAGTATCGAATTTTGCGGGCAACACCTAGCCTCTACCAATAACCAATTTCGCCAGTATTTCTTTGATGTCTCAGAACTCTTGTCCAACTGTTCCTCACCCATTCTCAGCATCAACTTTGGCAGTGCCCCTTTAATAGCCGGCCAAATTGCTGCCCAGCCTGGCCAGGCTACATGGCCATACGGCGTTGAGCTGATTTACGAGATCCCTAACAGACAGTTCATCCGCAAAGAGCAATCGGATTTTGGATGGGACTGGGGCCCTGCTTTTGCGCCAGCGGGCATTTGGCAGCCTGCTTATGCCATACAGCTCGTTTTCCCGCCCAATGCATCATCAGATATTTATGTCAGGAACTCTGATTTCGATATATCCCGCGTGGGCCAGATGAACAATATTCCACCCGATCAAAGCGCACCTTGGCTTTTGAACGCAAGCGTAGACGTACTGGGTACTTTGCCTACGGGTGCTGCGCTTAATTATGTAATTGCCAACTCAACGACGAATCAGACCGTGGCTTCGGGTTCTCTGACAAATCTAACAAGCTCAAATAGCACCATCACGGGCACTGTGGTGCTCGATCCATCATCGTATGAGCTGTGGTGGCCGTATGGTCTAGGCGCGCAGAACCTTTACAACATTACTGTTAGTATTGTCGACAGTAGTAACAGAATGTTGGCATCAGTGAACAAGCGCACGGGCTTCCGAACAGTGGTAGGTCCTTCCGAAAGGGCGGATAAAAAGGAGACACTCTAATGGCAGACAGGTCCTCAACATGCAAGTGATCTCGGACGAGCAGATAGCGCAGGGTATCGCTCCAGGAAACAATTGGTGAGAGCTCCACATATTGGATACAATTCGATCGCTGCAGAAGTATCCTCTTACCACCTGTCCAGGCATTTCGAGATCAACGGCCACGAATTCTACGCTAAAGGCTCCAATTTCATCCCCCCAGACGCCTTCTGGCCTCGAGTGACCTCCACGAAAATACAGCAACTATTCAATTCTGTGATTGCTGCTAACCAGAACATGCTACGCGTGTGGGCTAGCGGAGCTTATACGCCAGACTTCATCTATGATATTGCTGATGAGAAAGGTATCTTGATGTGGTCAGAGTTTGAATTTGGTGATGCACTGTATCCAGTCGATCCCGGGTTCATTGAGAATGTGGTCGAGGAGGCAACGTATAATGTGAGAAGAGCTAATCACCATCCGTCCCTGGCGTTGTGGGCTGGAGGTAAGCCAGCAGTTCTATCTTGTTTCCACAGCCCTCACGTTCTTTGTAATCGTAGCATTGCAAACGGTCTGCCGAGAACGGCGCTAACCTGGCAACCAGGCAACGAGTTGGAATCGCTGGAGCTGAGTATAGTCAATAATACCGCGCCCGACGAGTACGATAAATACGTGGCACAGTATGAACAACTTTTCTTAGACACACTTCTGCCGATAGTATATGCAAACTCCAAGAGCATAAGTTACATCCCCAGCAGTACTACCAATGGGTACCTCGAATTGGACTTTTCGCTGCCCGAGCCGATGATCCAGCGATATAACAACAAGACTCCTGGATCAGTGTATGGAGACACAGGTCAGTCCCCGTTACTCTGGTTTTTGTTTTTGTCATGCAAAGGCTGAGTTGGCTTTCGTCAGACTACTACAATTACGACTCTTCCATTGCTTTCAACTACTCGTCATACCCTGTCGGTCGGTTCGCAAACGAGTTCGGCTACCACTCCATGCCCTCTCTCCAAAGCTGGCAGCAAGCATTGTCACCGGAAGACCTTTACTTCAATTCCTCAACCATTGTGCTTCGGAACCACCATAACCCACCTGGGGGATTGAACACCAGCAACTTCGCAAACAGTTCAGAAGGAATGGCCCAAATGACCATTGCAGCGGAGAGATGGTACCCTGTAAGACCTTGGTGCTACACTGCGACAGAGTAATCCTCGGCTAACAATCACTCCTCAGGTTCCAAACAAAACCGACAGCGTTGCAAACTTCTCCGCTTGGTGCCACACGACCCAGATCTTCCAAGCCGACTTCTACAAGTCCGAGATCCAGTTCTATCGGCGTGGCAGTGGCTTTCCGAACCGGCAACTAGGCTCCCTTTACTGGCAACTAGAAGACATCTGGCAGGCGCCTTCGTGGGCTAGTATTGAATATGACGGTAGGATATTTCTCCCCCCTTTTTTCCCTCTAACATGGACTCGGCTTATCACGCGACCAGGCCGATGGAAAGTCCTCCACTATACAGCGAAAGATATCTACCAATCCGTCATTATCTCCCCCTTCTACAATATCACGACCGGCGACCTGGAGATCTATGTCACTTCGGATCTCTGGTCCCCCGCAACCGGCACCGCTGATTTCCAATGGTACCACTGGGACGGCACGCCAATCACGGATATCAGCACTCCATCAACCTCTTTCACAGTCGGCGCGCTGAACACCACACGTATCCTCAAAACTACGCTTGACAACTCGACACTCGACTTCAACAATGCACTCCTCTATATGAACGTCACCGCAAACGGCCAGCTTCCGAATACAGACTCCACGACTATGTTCTATCACGAGAACTTCTTCCACCCTTTCTCACTTGCCGAGGCGGAATTGGTCGATCCGGGCCTTGTGCTAACATATGACAACCAAACGGAGAAATTCACAGTCGAAGCTACGACGGGCGTGGCAATTTGGACCTGGTTGGATTACCCAGATGGGCCGTTGGTGTTTTTTGAGAAAAATGGATTTTTGCTCTTGCCGGGGAGGAAGAAGGAGGTGGGGTTTGTGTTGGAGAGGGATGGGACGTGCGGGGAGTGGGTGGGGGAGGTCACGGTGAGGAGTTTGTGGGATAATCGAGTGGCTTAGGGATTGAATGGGGGAATGGAATGATGTTGGGTGGAATCGGATGGAGAGAGTATTGGTATGGAAGGAAGCTGCTGAAAAGAGGAGTCTATGACGGCGATTAGATCTTTTAGGAATCCTAATTTACGCATACTTGACTTTCTCTCCTTCCTGCCTTTCTCGCACGTAGAAAAGGCTCATTTGATGCAAGAGAACTTCACAGTCTTACTGAACGGTGCTACTTTACCCAACACTGAAAACACACATCAAGAACGGCATCTAGTCATACAACTCTCCTCAAGTCACAATCCCTGCGAGCACGGATCTTTACCAATATATACCTCGTGCTGAATATACCATGTCAAGCCAAATCCAGATTACTGTACTCGTTATCTTGATTCAGACGAACCGAACCGATAATCAAATCCCGGATATACTTACATAAAGACAAGGGCATTAGGAAATGAGGATGAACAGTATCTTAGATATCATATTGCTATAAATGATCTATCCGTTATTAGATTTATAGCGGTTTCCTGCAAGTAGAGTTCAGCCGTGATGGTATATGCCTACGTGGCGTAGCAAAGTCAAACCCTCGAACCGGACGTACGCACCCATAAAAAAGGCGTCGGTTAGGCCATGCAGTAGTCTTCTCCGCAAAGTTTTCATCTCTGTGAATCAAAGTTTCCGTCTCTATGAACCATTCGACTCCCGAAATTAACATGCTTGCTGCTATTCGAGTGGGATCCCATCAGCTTCCGGATTCAACCTCGACAAATAAAACAATGAACGCAGCGCTACTGTCATGTCTCCGTAAGCAGGATGGTGGCAGGCATCTTGCTTGAATACCATCAAATCCGTTCCATCTCGCCTCGGCTGTAGGATCTTTCCAATCAAAGTACAGCGAGAGAGTGCAAGCCAAATCACGCACATACTACCTTACTAGAGAAGGTAAAGCGTTTCAAGAATGGCTGAGTAAGTGAGTATTGGATTGCTTGCTTTGTAGAGAGTTATAGCAAGCATCTTTGAGGCGGTTTTGTATAGTAGCAGTCCTTGCGGTCCACTCTTACGGGCGTGTGCGTGCATTTGCAAGTACGCCCGTAAGGCAACTTACCGTGGTGCGTTAGCTCTGCATCGGTAACTACTAGTGCCCGGTGTTTCGGGAAGGACAGTAGAAGTCAAGTACTTTGCACTTATATAACACAGTTGAAGAAAAATTATCTCCCTCACCTACAACCAATCACCTGATTATACCCGGACTCCACACCCTTAACGGCAGGCGGACCCAGGCTCTGCAGGATGACTTGGAGTGGTCTGGCCCGTTATGTGCATCAATACCGCACTTATCGTCTGCAACTGTGCAGGCAATCAGATACGGTTTGTAAAACACGGACATTTTCACCTGCACCCGAGAAGGCTGTTTGTTCTCTGTCCTGGAGTTCAGTTTTAAGCTACCATATCTCCATTTCCTGCCTTGAAAAAGGCAGAATTAATATGTACAATTATACAAAAAAAAACATCATCCTAAGGGGATGATTTATTACGCACGAAACTATAAAATAAGTCAATTCTAGGTTAGAATCCCAGAGCTATATAAAGCAAATGGTGGGCTACTGTCTCGCCCACCATAATACAATCTCCTCTCTTCGTTCCTTTCGCCGTTCCTCATTGACCTAAAGCATATCACGCTATGGGGCAAAACACTGAAGAGCCAGCCATAGCACACATTGAACTCGATAAGGCTAACACACCTTCTCCAGTCGAAACCCAGTCCTTCTCACAACATGGAGTATCCCACAGCAAGAACGTAGTCAAGGTGTCTAATGGAGACTGCTCATTCTACCTCAAAGGATGGCGACTGCGTCTGTTAAAACTAAGGTCGGTCTACCTACGTTATCTTTAAGGTCAAGCTGATAATCATCACTCTTTAGTTTGGCTCTGTGCATGCTTCTTGTCACCATCGAGGTGTCCATCGTTGGGACCTCTCTGGTATCAATTACAGACGACCTACATGGATTTCGGCAGACTGGATGGGTCGTGACAGGCTACTTGGTAACCTACTCGAGCACCATCATCCTGTGGGCAAAATGCAGCGATATCTTCGGTCGAAAAGGGGCAATTATGGCCACCACGCTAATTTTTGTCATCTTTTCTGGCGGCTGTGGCGCATCACAGACAATGTCACAGCTAATCGCCAATCGGGCCTTCCAAGGCATTGGAGCCGCAGGTTGCTGGTCTACGGCCCTAGTGATTGCATATGAGATGGTACCAAAAGACAAGTATCCTGCAACTGCCGCAGAACTTGGAGCAGTGTCGGCGCTTGGCAGTCTAGTTGGACCCGTCATCGGTGGTGGAATCAGCGAGAGATCTACCTGGAGATGGGCATTTTTACTGAGCGTACCAGCGGGCGTCATCACCTTGGTCCTCCTGTTTCTGTGCATGCCGACCGACTTCCCCTACCAAGGCCAACCATCGTACGTGGCGCCTACTCTTCGACAGAAAATGTCTCCACGATCTTTGTCAAGGCTAGACCTGTCAGGCGCTTTCTTGCTGTTGGGTGCCTCTATGCTTCTAGTGACCGTCCTACTAGAGGCGTCGAACGAATTTGCTTGGAACTCTGCGACAGCCATCGCGTTATTGGTTGTGTCCGCCGTACTCTGGTCCCTTTTCTTGGTTAACGAGCGGATTGTGACCAGCGATAAATGGCGCCCAGAACCTCTATTTCCATGGCGCTTCTTCTCAAATCGAGCTTGGATGGGTACTTTGTTGTAAGTTGAGTATTATCAAATGCTGTAGCAAGTCTCTGACAAAGTATGTAGGCTCTCTTTGCTATCATGTATACCGTACAACATTATCCTCATCGACATCCCTCAACGATTCCAAACCGTATACGGCACCACCCCTTTCGGAGCTGGTCTACGCCTGATCCCCTTCAACTTTTCAATCGCACTGAGCGGTACCCTTGTGAATGTCATTGCTGCAAAGACACGCATCCCCCCAGTATATATATTGCTTACCGGCTCCATGATCCAGCTTCTCGGCCTTGCGCTCTTTTCGACTCTGTCAAACAGTTTGACAATTCCCTCAGTAATGTACGCTTCGGAGGTATTATCTGGGTGGGGCATAGGTATCGTAACGGGACTTTTACTCGTTATACCGCCCCGTGTTGTGGAGCCTCAAGACCTAGGTATTTCCATCGATGCACCCCGGGTCAATTTAAAAGTATCGCGTATGTCAAGCTAACGTGATGACTAGCCATCGCAATCGGAGCAGCACTCCAATTCCGTATGTTAGGCGGTGCTTTGGGCTTGGCCTTTGCATCCAGTGCCATGAACAGCCATCTCGCCTCGAAATTGAGCAGTTCGATCGGCGCGGAGAGACTAGCAGCGGTCCTGCAGTCCATAATCGCGGCCAAAAGTTTCCCACCCCATGTGCAAAGGCTCGTCTTGGAGGCACTCTCGTCGGGCTACAACTTGCAGATGAAGATTTTGACGGGATTCGCGGGTGTACAGGTCCTTGCGGTCGGGCTGCTGTGGCGAAATAAGCAGATTTCGGTCGTTGGCGAGCGGGTGGGCTGAAGCTGTTCCTGCAACTATACCTGCCTCCGCTCCTGTTTGGGGTCTGTGCGAGGTTCGAAATCCGCGTGCGGTTCAATCCGATTTGGCAAATGCTTGGTGTTGAATACGATTAGTCGTTCAATTTCCTGCGTATTCTATGGGCAGTGCGCTGGCCGGACAGCCAGTCAAATCGTCTTTGATAGTGTATCTAGCAATGGTCATTACCTAAAACTAGGAATATCATTTGAACGCAAATTTTTTGAAACATCTCTTATGATAACAATTTCTCTCTTGAAATTCCTGGGCACGAGCAATCGCCGGACTTGAGATTTTATTTTCTCGTAGAATATGTAATACATGACTGGGTAAGAATGTCCCTCTCTCTATCAATCTGAGGTCCCGTTGATTGAGACAGGGATATGGCAGCGATTGTCGTTACCGTATGCTAGGAACGCTATCTGGCGGCGATCAGGGTTCAAATCAAGCTTAGGGTTAGGGCTCACTCCAACATGGTGCTATTCTCAACTGGCTGATATGCGTGTTAATCAAAGCGAGTACTACTAGGGATGTAATCATCCTCAATCTGAAGGATTAACTGCATGTAAGCTTAACTGTTGAGAATTGGTGCATTTAAAGACATACACTGGATCAAAATGACTCCCTAACCACATCCTTCGCCCACTCTCAACAAGCCCAAAACCATCTTCTTATCTCCTCTCTCTTCCCTTCCTCCTCCCCCTTATTAGGAATACAAGGCAAAAATAGGTGAGATCTTCAATTTGATGAGCAAGCACCTGCTAGCTTCTATGCAACTAGGCATTAATTCCGATATTCCCTGGCGGCCGCCAGATAGCCGGTTCAAGGGATACAACAAAGCTACGTATAAAGCGCCTCCATCTCCTCCACATAAAGCCGCGTCGCGGCCCCCTTCTGCACAGTCCCTTTGAAGCCCTTGGGCAAATGCTTCTCGGGCCGCGTAAAGAGAACGTGACTTTTCAGCATAGCCGCTTGTTTCGTACAGCGCTCGTTTGCGTGCGAAATTAACGGCCACAACACGTCGAGAGCGGTGGAGATGACTCCTCCTCCTGCTTCTTCTACGAGATCTTGCTGCGCTTGGTGTAATTCGACGAGTAGACAGGCTTGTTGGCGCTGCGTTCCCAACATCAAGGCGGAGCGGACGATAGGATGGCTGGAGATGAGCGCTTCGTACTCGAGTGGATTGAACAAGGTGGCGTCGGCGAAGATGATAATGTCGTCGGCGCGGCTTGCATAGATCCAAACGCCCGGTTTCGTGGCGTGAGGCGTGAAGAGGTCTTTGGTGGACCATTCTTTGAGGTGGGGGAATACTTTGAAAACGGGCTGCTCTTCTTCAGCAATGGGGTTGCGTACGATCACTGCTTTGTAGCGACCGTCACCCATGGGGCGGAATTTGTACCCGGCCTTTGGGTGGAAATCCATGCATGCCCAGGTATCCACGGCAGAAGCGTCTGGGGAGCGCAGTGTTAGACCTAGGCCGTTCTCGGTGGATCGGAATATAGGGAACAGATCTCCGTGGCGTGCCAGTGTGTCACCGGTGGTTTGGGTGAGGGCTCCACCGCCAAAGCCCAGAGCTTTAAGTTAGCTGAAAAGAAGCTGCTTTGCAGAACCAAGTGGCTCGATTACATGCGGCCCCTCTGGAGCTTTGAGGGGAGCCATGGCCTTTCATGACCTGCAGCTTCTTGAATCCTTGAGCTTTGAGGTTCAAGAGGAAGGGCGAAATGTGTTGGAGATTGAAGAGACAGTCAGAAGTGCTGATGGTTGGAAAGAGGAGAGCAGTGAGCGATGTTCAAGAGCAAGATTACCTTGGCGGAATTTGCTGGGGTTTAATATTACACCGTGTTATTACGGTTATCTGATCAAGGCAGTTGATTTTGAACTTGTGGCTGACTCCAACCGATCTCTCGTATCAATGCACGAGAAAGGGGAGACGGACGAGTAGATAGCTGTGTTTGATGTACGCACGAGTAGAGATGGACGGGGGGTCGAGAGTGCCAAGGAGAGCGAAAGTGGGACTTTGAAGTTGACATTGTATACCCTCTTACGGTTAAGGGTGCTTGATTATGATTGGTCGAGAAGCTGGCGTTGTGGAATCCTCTCAGGTCAGTTGAATCATGATTGGTCAGGTCTCATGCTGTAGCCGCACATGAACCCGAAATGTCTCAGGGTGTAGCCTTCCGGAGATTCATAGGCGCCCTGCATTCTCCCCGTGCCCTTACGCTCTCGAGGAAATGGATCGCCAGAGTTGAGATGCAGGACTGGCGGGCCGTAGGCAGTGTCAATAATATATTCGGCAATTGTTCCCAAGCCACAGAAAAGAGGCACAGGCGGGTTTTAGCTCTGCAAACTTTATTCATGACCATATTCCCTATTCATTAATTTGCTTTCGTGACCGACCGGCGGATGCTGGCTCTCTATGTCTTTTGGTTTGAATGTTCCTCAGTATTTGACGGCTCTTTCGATGCCGAGAGAATCTAGGGATCTGGAGGACCAAACTTGCGGTAGATTTTGCCAGAATCATTGACAGTATGGTCTGCGGATTTGGAGAGAAAAGGACGAAATAGAGCACTGAATGAACAGACCAACCTCGATGAAAATGGGCTCTCCAATATTGAGATTTTTCTACCACGAAATCTTGGTAGATCGAGCACAAATGGTATAGGTAAAGGTGTTCAATTCCGAAAGACTGATCTGCAAGCTTTCGCTGTCGTCCACGAGTTGCACACAGAGACATGTAACCTGTACATACTCAATTCATTCTGCCAGATCCCGCTCTTTGGTCTTGTCTTTGATGGTTTGGGGAGAGTTCCAAAGAAGAGGTATGGTACGAGGGCGCCCTTCTTGCAGAAGGCATTCGTAGCTTTTAGGCGTGATTACTAAACAATCGCAGCGCGTTGGTGCCTGAGCCAGCCCCGCTGCAGGTCGGGCAACACAGCCTTCCACGATGAGGAGGAGCGCATGAAACATAGTGAGTTCTTGGTCATCTTGTTTTATGTCGAGTCATCTTCTCTTCTTCATAGATCAGAGGCCACATGAAAAGGCGCGCGCGCGCATAATCAGAACGGAAGTCATGAAGGAATCCTCCAGACATAGAGCAAACCCCGTCAGCTGCGGACCTTTTTCCTCATCCACTGTACCAGCTAATGAGCAGAGAATCTTCAAAAAATTGGCGGGTTCGGCCCATCAGGCTTCTCATTGGTCATATCGTGATTAGAGGTTGCCTACGTAGAGCGACCGACTAAAAAGGGTTTCTTATATGGTACGTTAACAAGCCGTGGTATGTATACCGGAGCTTCTGCTAAAGCTAGAAAGATATGGATTAGCTATAGATTGCTATCGTGTTCCGTAACACGGTCTCAGTATATTCATAACCGACGAGGCTACCCACGGTAGCAGTAGCCTTTTCTCATCCGCCTGTTTTACGCCTTTCTCAAAACGGAAGGTGGGAACTTAAGGACGCTAAAGTGCCAACCTGCAGCCTTGACAGCGACGTTTTCTTGTCATTGCTGAATCTGACACTTGGCCACCTACTTCGGACATCAGGCATGACTATTGGAACCAACGAGACAGCACCTTAGTCGTGTTGCTTATCAGAACCTTGAAAACATTGCCTTATACGGCTATTTGGGTTAGAACACAGCACCAAAGACTGTCTTACCCCGAATCGACCTGTAATCTTGTGGGGGAGCGGATCTCATTCCAAGAGATCTAATCCCTCAGTATGTCGAGGGTTGAGGCTGCAAGCGCAGTCAACAGCGTTTGGGCAAAGACGTTGGCGTCATACAAGAAGGATCTTTCTCGAAAGGACCTTCTTGTCGTGGAGGCAATCACTTCGCCAAACGATATAGCCAAACATATCGAGGATCTAGAAGCTAAAAGACACGCTGGTAAGAGTGGTGTGTTTGCAGACCGGGTTTATGCCATCACCAGTCATCTGATCCAATTCAGTAATGTGATTGGCGCCATAACATCCAGCAATACCGAAGCTTCTCTAATCTGGGGAAGTTTGAAACTTCTGCTCACGATCGTGCATCAGTCATCAGAAGAATATGAGAAGATATGTAAGAGTATCCTGGCAGTCAGCGAGTCCTTTCCAATTGTTGAATTGGTGACCGAAACATTCAACCATTCTGAGCTCGTGTGTGGTCACGTTGTGGATTTCTACACAGCCGTGCTTAGATTCTGGAGTAAGGCTCTTAAATTCTACAAAAGGAGAAGGATTTTTAATATCTTCCGGGCATGGCATGATTTTGACTCGGAGTTCGCCGACCTTGACCGCGACATGGAGCGGTATGGGAAATTGATCGAAAAAGCAGCGGCTGCAGTCAACATGAATGAATCCAGAACTGCTAGACTTGAGCAGCAAGCTGCCAGTCGTGAGCTTCTAGAGGCCAAACGGTCTGCCATGACGTTGTAGGTACTTCTTCTGGTTATGTATTTGTGTGTTGAGATTTATTCGGGGGGGGAGCTGGTTGTCTCTAGAAAGTCCCTGTGCCAGAAGCGTGATGAAGGATGTAAGAAGCTAACCGGATGATCGTACAGAGACCGCCACCGTGATATTGTAACATGGCTTGCTCCACTCAATCACGAAGCAAGCTATTTTGGGGACGACCTCAGGTCAGCCTCCGAGTCGCGCCACCCTCACACTTGTACGTGGATTCTCGATAGACCAGAGTTCATTGCGTGGATAGACTCAAATCAGAATGACACTGTCTCGCGGATGTTGTGGCTGACCGGAGTTCCTGGAGCGGGCAAGACTGTGCTATCGTCTTTCGTGATCAACAGGTGCTCTGAGGTCTCCGGCGAGAAGCCTTCGCCGCCGGTCCTTTACTTCTTTTTCAAAATGACAGATAGCGACAAGAACTCAATTCTTGCAGTCACAAGTTCGCTTGTCTATCAGCTTTACTCCTTGTTCCCAGCAAGCCTATGTACAGATATCGTCTCATTGAGGGATGAGAGCGGAAAGGAGAAAGCTCTGAGTGACCAAAGACTATGGAATCTTTTCTTAAAGCATGCCAAGAAGATGCCCAACCTGACTATTGTTCTGGACGCGTTGGATGAATGCGATGAACTCGATGTATTCCTTGGACGTGTGTTATCCTTGTTGCAGTGCTGTCCCGCTAAGGTCCTGGTCGTTAGCCGGAAAGAGGAGAACATTGCTCTAGCACTGACAAATCACCCTCATATCGCCATTAGTGAGGAGGATGTCGAAGATGACATTCGCTCCTACGTGACGGCAGAGATAAAGAGAATACCGAGGTTCCAAGGCAAACCAGTTCAACGGAGAATCATTAGTGCCCTCACGTCAGGGCATGGAGGAATGTTTCTATGGGCATATTTAATGGTCAAGGAGTTAAAGGAACTCGGGACTGTTAGACAAGTGGATCGTGCTTTGAAAAGTCTCCCTACAGGTCTTGAGGAAATGCATGAAGCTATTATAACACGTCTCGACTCTACTCTACATAGAGCGCATCGGGAGTTGGCAATTAGAATATTGACGTGGATTGTCTGCGCTGTCAGACCTTTACGCCTGGCGGAGCTCCAAGAGATCTTGCGTTTCGAAATTCGACAAGGCAGGATAGTAAACCAATCACAAGTCGATGATGATGATGATCTTTTGTACTCGGAGAAAGATATCGAACTTGCTTGTGGGGCCCTGGTCAGAAGCACCAACGCGACTCTGCAACTGATTCATCTGTCGACAAAGGAGATCCTTACGCGAAAGCCTCCGACAATGCGCTCCGGTGACTCGCGTCTCGCCTTTTACGTAGACGCACAGCGAGAAAACCCTCATATGGCGGTGCTTTGTGTTTCGTACATGAGCACCCATTTAAACGGTATTGATTCTGTCACGAGACCCAACTTGGAGAGTGTATCGAGACTACAGTTTAGCGAAGAGAGCTATGATCTCACAGAATTGGTCATGAAATCGCCTTTCATCGATTACGCAAGTATCTCATGGCAGGCGCATTTAATAGATGGTGATGTCAACCTCGAGCTAGAAGATGTCACGTGTTGCCTGCAGACATTGCTCACGTATGATTTGACGATGTTGTGGATCGAGTCATGCGTGTCCTTGCATCGGGATAGCATCTGGACACTCGAGCGCAATTGCAAAGGAGTCATGTCATGGGCTGACTGTGCATTGGTTCCTGCAGAGTCTTCCTGTCACAAAGCGATCGGGTTTCTGTGGGCCTGGTCCAGCGCGGTAGTGTCAATCATCAACGAGTATGGTGGTGTCATTGAAAAATACTCCTACGAGATCCATTTCCTCGATCTACGGAGCATACTCTCGGAAAATTACGTGACAGATCCAGCTGTCCTCCCCGCCTCTTATGCTGAAAATGCTACAACACAAAGACGCACATTACGAGAGCATATCCGTCAAGTTCGCGCGGTTGAAAAGCATCAGTCAAGCGCCAAAATTGAGCCGTACAGACAGCTGCAGCCTAAGTTGCAAGATCTTTCATGGGACCCCGCCCTTGGATTCGTGCTATACGACGGTAAGCGAGACGTTTACTTCTCAGCAGACTCGGAAATACCGAACGGTACCGAAATATTACATGTTCAAGAACGAGCGACTGGCCGTAGATTGCAGCCTGTCAAAAGTGCTTTGAATGTTTCCGATGTTCCCTGCGAAGGGTTCTCCCTTCGCCTAGTGACCGCCATTTTGTGTCCTGAGCGTATGTATCTCGCGATCCTCTACGCCAACACAACTGGATATCTCATTACGTCAGTATGGACTGTCGAACCTCATCTCGATTTTCTCAATATCAGGGATAGGCGTCCGTGGGCCCGCCGATTGCATTGTTTCGCGGGTCCACATTTTTTGTTCAGTGGTTCCTGCCTTGCTTTGACCGTAGGGCAGGACGGCGTTTTCTACTCCCCGAGTGGCAGAATACACCCAGAACGTGGCATCCATAAACGGATTCCGAATTTCCTCGTCCAAATTCCCGCTGTCAAAGCTCTGTGGCCAAGGAAACTTCCGACACTTGCATTTGCAGGCGATGGCCAGACCATAATCAGACTGAATCCGAGTACCGGAACTATCGAAAAAATCTCGTGGTTGGAAGACAGGGTCACGAAGTCATTGCATTCACGTGTGCCAGTTCATAATGGGCGACCAAGTCCGGGTTCTTTGAGAGCCATAAGCCATACAGCTCGATTTGTGGTCTTTAAAACCTTCCTTGGAGATGCAAATTTCGCTGGCTTCCACCTCTTTGACATACAGGGAAATCAACAACAACTTCATAACCTTAATGAAAATACAAGGTTCTTCTTTTCACAGGACGAGAAAACTCTGCTGGGGATTTATACGGCTGGTCAGCGCATGCTGTGAGTTGAGGTTTTCTAACCGTCAGACTACTAATGTGGGGCGATTTGCCGATCTGAACTTACTTTAGCCTTGATCTTCCTTCCAAGACACGGTTGTTAGTGGAGCTAATGTTATTAATCGTTGACATCAGTTTGCTGATTCTTAGATCAATAAACAGGACACATGTCTCACGATGGGCTGTGACTGAGCCTAACTTTGCCCAACAAGCAAACACAAGTCTCTTCATCCCAGACTTTGAACCAGCATACGGCAATGGGTTCGGCAACGTATTTGTGGTAGAGGAACTCTCCAAGATGATTTTAGTGAACCGGTATCGTGTATTGTATGAGCTCGACTTATCATTCCAGGATGATACCCTTGCGCCGCCTGAAAGCGAAATTCCTCCACCCACGCCACACTGCCAGAAATTCTATGAAATTTCGAGTGACGGTTGTCGACTTGTTGAAGCCTACATAACATGTTCCGAATGGTTCGACTCCACCGCAGCTGACCGCGAGGATGAGCATCTAAATTCACCAGACTTAGGGATGATTCATACGGAGCTAAGACTTGTTGACCTCACTCTGGAGACTGATCATCTGCAAAGATTGGACTTAGTATACTCAGAACCTAACTTATCAGCTTTCCACAATCACGTCGTCACGTTTAGTCCAGATCTGTCAATGATGCAAGCCGGCCCACACATATTTGACCTGTTGGCGCCTAGTCATCCACCACTGTCCTTTCCCGAGTTTCCGTCCGATGCATTGCAACAGAAGGAAGGCTCACATATAGCATTTAGCTCCTGCAACGGTTACTTGGTAGTTGTCAAAGGCAAAGACGCTGCAGGAACCGGCGAACCTGCCAAGTTTGGACTTTTCCGGATCTGTCGTACTGCTGGAAGAATCGAGACAATAGCGATAAATGTCATCGAGAACTTAGTAGCCGATTCCATCTCGGCGGCTTTTCACCCCACAATACCTCTACTGGTGTTGGCATACATTACTTACCCAGGGAGTGATACTAAAGATATTGCAAGATACATACAAGTGATGGAGATTGATCTCCAGGAGCTCAAACCTAATCTTATTGCTGTCCCCAGGTGTGACCGTTTCGTCCATGCCGGGTGAGTGTCCGGTAGGTTTCAAGTCTCTCACGGGCAATTGTCTAACGTAAATGATCACAGTCACTTTAAGATGGCAAATGCAAGGTTTTCCGACTGTGGATCATTTTGTTTCCTAGATTTTTACCACAGTGACCCCGGTGAGGTTTTGATGCTGAGTAGCATCTTCCTGGAGAGAAGGCAAGCAAAGGTGCAGACACCTGCGGTATGGGGCTTTGAAACATCTTACAACGGACGCTTCTACAATGTGGGTTGGCGTAAGGACCCCAAAAAGGTTGAACTCTATCAGAATATCCGTCTTCCGTGCAGAATTGGTTACCGTGACTTCGGATACAGTCGCTATTACCAGAAGCACGAAATTGTGGTCGACATTACAGCACTCCCGACTCACCTCGCATATGCGAAAGCCCATTTACTGGCAGGCAAGAAGGAAGACGATCATGTCCGTGTGTTGTTATTGCCAAAAAATGGGCCTCCTGAGATCAAATATCTTCATGTGACGTTGAGTGAGGTTTTCGCTGCGTTGGACAAGGCTGCGAGAGCTGTCGAACTAAACATAGAAGAGTACAACCAGCAGCATTATTACGACATACCAGAGGAAGAGATCTCTGTGGAAGAAGGCGGCGACATAACAGAGGAAGTGAGTAGCAATTTGGAGTCGGAAGACGCTGCAATCTCTGTGGAAGAGGACGGATCGGAAAGCTATGAGAGTGATTAGGGCAGAATCTACGGAAAAGGAATCTGGAATGGAGTCCCATACTAGCTTGGAGCAGCAAGAAAATGGGTTCAAATTGACAGAGAGCTGGTAGATTTGTACCTTGATATGTCTTTGATCGACACAACCTCTCCCCACCAGCTATAAACGCAGTCCACAAGAAACCTTTTCGAAGGGTGTCTAGTTTGAGAGGCATCCTCGCTAGTATCACACTGCGCTGTTGGGACAAGCTGTGGTCATAATGTCTTGAACTATTCCCCTAAAATTTTTCTTTCTGACCGGAGGGTTTTTGCTTTGTAGTTTGGAAGAGGAGATCTAGGCAGGAGAGATGGCGTTTACGATTGAATTAAAAGAGTGCTATTGTGCGGTCGCTGCTGCTCTCCTTTCAGGAAATCTTACTGATATACTGCATATAAACTTTCTGAGAAACTTCGCAACAGCGGAATTGCTCGTTCAAAGGGTCTCATAACCTAGCCCCCGTTCCAGACAGATGCGTACAAGGTATGCATATAGTATGAGACACGTGTTATGAGCTCTCTCTCTCCCTCCCTCCATCTTTTTTCCTATTTCTCTGCGAGCTTCTCATTAGGCTATACTGTTATTGTATCTTGCACTTAGCCCACACCAATATATAACTAGCCTTATAAGGGGTCACGCTATATCTATGACGGTTAGAATTAAAGGGTCTTCAGGCACTGGGACATAGGACATGGCTTATCTAGACCTGCTGAACTACTAAAATAGCTAGTTGCATGATTACCTGTGCAGGCATGCACTTCAACACCTGAAAGTCTTCAACACCGGACGATACACACAGTGATACTCACTAGCAAATGACGCCAAAGATGGCGATGCGGACGGGATGCAGTGAATAACATGTGTCCTGTCCATTGTATGCTCCTGTTGGTCTTGTAGTGGCATGTATTCGATGGAGAGTCGATAGATAGGGGTCGTGTACCATCGGCGAATATAAGTCATCCGTCAACAGTGTTGAACTTATCGGAACACGACTTACGCTTGTTAGGGCTTTCAGCCAAAGATCTGGCTCTAAGTATGGCGTATCATTCACTGCCTTAGTGTTGGTTTTTGCACGACTCAGTCCTATCGCTTCTTTACTCTTCGTAGCTACACAATCATCCATCCTCCTACTCTCAACGGCCAGTTGTATCTAGTTGATTGCTTTCATTCACCCTCACCCCATGGCGTAGAATCTTTGAAAACCCTCTGGGATCTAATGGAATATTTAGCCTCATGGTTACAAACCCTCTGTTGAGTTACAGTTTTCTGAACTTTGCTCTCCGATCCTCTGTCCCTATAATAGATTCGAGCCAATGGCTTTTACAGCATCAAGGTTTTCCAGACACAAGTTTTGATTTCTGACCGACAACTAGGCCATGCCTGAGGTTCCAAGCGGCTCCACTCCGAGTCTCACTTGCTGCCTGGGTGAGAGTCGTTATCGCCTCTGCTTGTCGTTCCGCGGCAATTTGATCAATGACTTGCCCCAGAAGTTCTTCAACTACCATCAGGATGTTATCATTATGGTATGATAAATGACTGAGGTCACTATATCGAGCGTCCATGCTAACGTTATCCATGTTGGCTTTTTCGAAAGTAAGCATAGAACTCTCCTGGCCAGCTTCTCGATCTATCAGCGAAGTATCCTTCAAAATAGGGAACTGAATAAGAGCACTTTTTCTTACGTCGGTTGTATGGTTAGTCCTCGAGATGAGAGTTGGTCTGCCCAAGCCTTTTCCAAGCCATTAATTGAGCCATTGGAGCGTGTTTTCACGAGGCGCCTTTCTGCAGAGTTCCATTCCGCCCATTGGAGGCAGCCCCCGGGCTCTGTGTCAGAAATATTAGCCTTCTGAATAAATTGCCGGACCTTTAGCCACTGAAGCTTCGGATGAGACGAGCAGCTAGGGGTCATGTGTTCGCACGTGGGGTGAGTCTGGCGTACTTAGCAGCTTGAGCAAACTCTGATGCAGCGGAGCTGGATCGTTGTCTTGCACAACCATGCCAAAGCTTCGTAGGCATACGATGTCATAGGATTCGACCAGGTCCTGTGGAACTTCCGAGAAGACGTCCCGTTGACGCAATCTGGAATTGGATGGTAGCCATTCCTGCGGCGAGCATTGGCTCAGATCAATGTCAATACCGTCCAGCTGCGTAGGCTGTGGATGAGTGCGAGCGATATCCATCAACCGTATCCTAGCGCGACCACAGTCAGCTCTCGTCCTTGACGTTGCACAATTACTCGGCTATACCCAGAGCCCGTCCCGATATCTGCAATTTTCACGGCCATCTTCGTAACAGGAACACTCGGATGCAGGTGATAACCATAAGTATGCTTCCAGAGGTAGTGTTGTAGATTCAATCTATAATAAAGTTAATCGAATCGACACCTCACCTGGCAGAATCAACATAAGCTCTGAGAGGACATAACTGTCGGTGTTCCGTTTGCCAACTCCGATCGTTCTCCTTAGCAAATGCAACGAAGCTGGTAGGATCACATGTGCAAAGACTAAATACAGCATATACTAACGGTTGGTATGTGTACGTCAACAAAGTATCACTTTACGGCCGTGACTATGTAGCAGGAAACAGACCAATATGACTTTGCAAGGAGACGAAAGCCAGACTGTACAGGTAACTCCCCCTTCTCATCTTATGTCTGTTCTAAAGTACTTCACAGATAATTGGGTCTGGAAATAAGATGGGGAATATCAGGACCGGACGACTTACAGCGAATCCTTCTGATCCCACGGCGACATATGAGCGGATTCTTACATAACAAGATTGCCTCATTCTTTCTTTTATAGCGCACCTTTATATTTCTCCACCCCTACATTTACCGATTGAAGAGCTGGAGGTCCATACGAGCGCCCTTTATTAGGGAATCAGTGAATTAATGAGAGCCATGGCCCTCCCGGCTCACTGGCTGCTTTTGAATTCCGAAAATTTCAACCGGGACGCTAAGGCTCAAGACCTTAAGACTATGAATCCATGCATACTTCTGGCTACTCGCATGATGCGTCCTGAGGTGGGGAATTGAACGTGTGGACACTCGCTGCCAATCAAAGCCAACCTTCGCTTACGAATCTCTTGTGTTGCTCGAATGCAGCATACCTGCTGCATTAGCAGCTCTGCATGGCAAACAGAACTCTGGTGCCTTGCCCGATAAATTTCTGCATCATGATCCAGCTTGCTGCATGGCTCTTCACTTTTAAAAAAATGCAACCCACCTTTTCTTGCAAGAGATCATCGGCAGTGATATGATCCTACTGAAGGCTCAACCAGAGGCGCTCATACTTCAATTGCTTGATCCATTCTTTCACGTCGACCGACACAATCAGGTACTTTCTGCAGTAGTCAGCATGCAGCCCACAGCTCGTCTACCGATTCCACCAGACCGAGGCAGACGCCCCTTGTTTTGCCGTCAGCTGGCTTCCTTGAAATTGCTGTCATCGTTGTTCTGCTAGGTTTTTCCATGAGGTTGAGCTACCATTTCCAAAATACAGACAAAATTGCGACTGGGCTGATCAAAAATCTCCATCTGCCATTTTATTCTTCGCATCATCAAGGGTACATACGGCACGTTGTCAAGAATCATTGTTACCTTTATGATCATCATGACACTGGGAGTCTTTGCTTTAACGTGCGCGATTTGCTTTCACCTTCTTGCCCGAGCAATGCTCAGCAGACATTGCTAAGCTTTGCCGAAACTAAGACGTACGATGGCTCTCCTGTTAACCTTCTTCTGATGCTAGCGACTTCGGAAAAGTAGGAATGCATTTAAAGATCTCCTTCCTCCCTGCATCTGGTTTATCGCACCTAAAGCATGTCGGTCAATTTTCTAAATTGCCATCAAACGTTGTATCAAATACACACAAAAGCGATCTGCAAAGTGAAAAAGACGAGTAAGCCTTATGTCGAATATTTGTACGGCGAGACGCCGTCATAGGGCAAGTTTTCGATGTAATTTTATCTGGACGGGCGCAAACGAAGTCATTCAGTCTTGGTAGAGGTTGCCGGGCGGATCATTGATATTTTATGATCAGATAATATTCGTATACTATGAGCCAGCCGTCTGGTGGACCGGATTGGTCTAGTTTGAAGGATTTTCATGCGGTGGGCGGTCCATCCATCATGGGCACTAATGGATCGTGGTCTGGACCAAGGTTGAGTTGAATGACTCAGAACTATTGGTACTGAGTCGCTGCAAGGCAAGATTCCCTTGAGGATTGTTCTAGACATAAGAGTATGATAGTGTGGCCGATCAGGCGCGCTGGTATTCTTTATCTCTTCAAAAGTAGATACACAAGCTGATAAGCCCCCCACCCACGTGGCAATAAACTGCTAGCAGGAGTGCACAATCCAACGTTAACCCTGAGGAAATTTCAACTACAACAACAAACATCGCGCCTTTCGCTTACTCAGCACTCGACACTCCATCAACCTCCAGAACCCACTAGATGCACGGAACGAAAGCGCCCGCTTTGCCGTTGTTGTTCAGCTTGTCCGGATCATGCGTGATGGTGCCGCAATATGTAACCGAATTCGCGTTCGTCGCTACAAATATCACCCTGTCTGGCTCCCTCTCGCCATTCGGGCCTCCGGGCAATTTCGTGCTCTTGGCCGGTACCCATGGGTTGGAGCCGTATCGGAGCACGGGGTATTCCCAGAGGGTAGAGCCGGCGCAATTGGGGAAGCTGAGGCCTTCGTAGTTGTTGTAGATGTGCGGGTACTTGGATGAGCCTGCCAAGGAGATGATTTCTTAATACTGTGTATTCTGGTTTCAATGCGAGATGGAGAAAGGAGCCGGAAGCGACGGGGGACTGGATTGGGAAGGGAATGGAATGGAATGGAATGAACTAGACCGGATAACAGGCTTACCCATTTGCGTGGGAGGGTTGGTCGTCGCCCATGCCAGGCCTTGATCTATGGCAGCTAAGATGTCACTCTCCGGGACGCTATAGCCACGACAGACCACTGCTCCTTGAGGTGGTGTATCTGGGACGACTCGCTTGTCGAGGGCGGGGCTCGTGTCAGCGAGGACGGGTATGGCGGAGGATAAGACGTTGGGCGCTAGGCACAGGGTGAGGCCTGCTGCGATGATGAACTTCATGTCTGTGAATTGTGAATGGGATCTTGCTGGGGATTATAGGTATGGGGTTGGAGTTTCTGGGGTACGAAAAGGTAGCTGTGATGGGAATAGATGTAGGGTGCGAGATGGTCTATTTCGTTGAGTGAGGTTGAGTGGATGTGATGACGCAGAAGATGTGCGAAGTAGAGCCTCTTATGTATTGCTCAGATCCCTGGGTCCATTGGACGGTTTGAATGTGCTGATATCCTGTGCCATCAACAGGTGTAAGGCGCAGTGATAGGTCATGAGGATTGATGTTCGGTTTGAATTGGAGTTACATCTCCGAAGGAATTTTGGTGTACACCGGGCCATCTTGAAGCATTATGATCCTGCAACGTGCGACAAAGAAGACAAATTAGGAACGGCTTGTGCCTCATATACGATGATTAACCAACATGGAAGACGCAGCAATGAACGAAAGCATGAGACAGTTGGTCACAACATCAGGATGTCCAATCCACAATGATCGTAAACAATTGACATTGCTTGATACAATAGTATTGAATTTGCAGGGAGAATCAATCAAACAATGACTCGGTTTCAAGAATCGGAAGGAAGGAAGCCATGTGTTTGGACCCTGACTACCTGCAGCCACCCACAAAGGATGAAGACTAGTTGGTGAAACGAGTCGTCTCTACTCCAAGTCAATCCGAACTCTGGCCCAACGTTATGTCTACATGGGTGTAAAGAGAATGAGGGAACTATTTTGAGGCATTACTTTACCTGATAATTATTTGCCGCGCGGAAGGGCTCAGTCAGCAAACTCTAATTTAAGCTTCTTTGGGGGCAAGGGTAATGCTTGGCATAACAATCTTCGAGGCTCAGTCCGTTTCAAATCGAAATCATGTAGCAGTAGGATTCACAGACACTGTTTGCTGGTCTTGGCTATGTTGGTGTAGATCGTTAGTTGATCATTCGAGTCCGAGGACTTGGCGTCTCAAGCACGGAGCTTGGAGAATGCTTCAGATTGAGTTATTGCTCCTATCTGGGCATTGCCGTCGTCTTTGGGTAATAGCGTGTGACTTTGCCCCCTTTGCTGGAAGGATCTGGGGCTGAGTGTTGCATCTAGCGGGAGAAGCGCATGCAGATCATACTTGTCCTGCATGGCTGCATGCGTTTGCATAGCCCCACTTGGATTTACTCTCACTCTCATCAACCTTTCTCATATTCTCAAACTGTTCTTTGTTCCACTTCTCCTCGTCTTTGCTTTCCACACCAATTTTCTTGTCTCCACAATCAAGTATACCCACCACCTTGGATTCGTCTCAAGCTATGTCTCCTACAGCCTATGACACCTGGTTGCTCAGCATTAGGGAAGATAACGAGGGCCTACCCAGCATGGAAGAACAGCAAGCGTTCCTAGACTTTCTCAACCAGAAAACAACTGCAGAAGAAGCAGCATCAGCTTATACGCACGTTGTGACCAATGCAAAAAACCCAAACCCAGACTCCCTTTGGCTCTTGCTCTGGCAGGCGGCCGAGGAATGGGCAGAAACTCATGAACGCCTCGTCGATTTGCTGAAAGCTATCTCGAGTTTGCCACCTATCTCACGGGAAGGTAACGGAGGCAAGACCCCCAAACTGGAGTATTGGAGCACATTGCCCGAGTTCGAATTTGGCCTGAGAGAGTACTGGGATGGTAAGGAGATCCCAAAAGTTACTCATGTCCAAGATCCACCTGACATCTCTACCTAGGACAAGCAACCCGCGTCATCTATAACGCGGACCCCAAGATACACACCGCTTTTATCAATCTCACCTCGTTCAATGCCCGACTTTTCCGCGAAAATGTTCTTGATCTGGACACTTGGGCCATGATGACGCTGAGTATTGCTCTCGAGAAACATTATGAGAGCCAGCCTCATCTGCTTGACACTTTCATCCCAGCAGCTGCTCAGTATATCTTGCAAACCGGACAGGCTGTGTACAAATGCGACAAGGAGGCCATTTTTGCTGGTCCGCTATTGGAGAAGGCGAGGGAGAAGGGCTCAGTTGAGCGATGGGTGTTTTGGAAGGAGAAATTTGCGTCAGCCCAGGATCGTGAGGATCTAAAGGACAGCACTCGAGCTACAGCGAAGCATGTGGTAGATGAAATGGAAAAGATTGAGAAGGAATCCTCTTAGGTCTCATTCGCTACCAGATCGTAAAATTTGCTATAGGTCTTGCCATTGCTGGTTTTCTAGCTAGCTTTATCATAGGTATTACGCTCCATGTCTGATCTAGACAGATCACACAGAATGAAGCAATGACTCCAACTATCGACGATAATGTTGCGGTGTCGGAAATATATGATTTATGGTGTTGAAGAAGCCATTTTCAATAATAGTTCTCTTTGCGGGAACCACAGTCTTCTTGCACAACAGTATTCTGAAGAAAAACCTGTGAGAGGTGAATTCCCCCACAACAAGAAGGATGTTTCCACGCCGTAGGGGCCGATCAAGCTGTTGGAATGGCTTGAAGAAAATACCTTAGAATCTGATTGTTGAATCCTTCTTCGAAAAAGACCAGACGCCGTTAAGCTAAATCCTTCAGAAGAAAGTTCCCTGCTCGGCCTCCCACCGTATTGAGTTACACAGAGAATTGAAGAGAGTTTGCAATGACCTGCGATGATCCTTTGATGAGAAAATCTACAATGAGCCCCAAACCCAAATCTTGCCGTTGTGCCATGTTGGCGGCAATGATCTAGGATTTGGGTCCGAGTATACGGACCTTACTGTTGTGTCTTGCTTTCCTATGGATTCAAAACCCTGGCTAAAGGTCTGAGAACATTAATTATGTTAAGAAGGATTCCATTGGAGGTAGCTGAGACGAACGCGTAAAGCACAACATACACTTGAAACTCGTGTACGACATCCCCCTACGTCGCCAAGAACACTGCCCAGCTACGCTTCATCTACTTGCGCGGATGTAATCATCCTACGTTAATGATGCAAGACAGATGGACCTCCGGTCAACGAAACACTCTTGTGTGCCGAGATATGGCCAACAAGGGTTGGTCATTGATGCTGAGCATCAGCACAACGATTCGCAGCACCGCAGGGGAAAAGTCAACTCCTGATTGCAAGTTTCAAAGTCATTTGCAACAACATTGGCATTATCACAGTTGAATCCTTTGATCGCCCATGATACGCACAGCCAGCATTGGCAACGACCAAGACGTCATGGCAGTGATCATATGTGCAGACAGAAGATATAAAAGATGGTCGCCGAATCTCCGTTCAGCAGAAACAAACACATTCCACAGACTCAGACTACAAACCAGACCTCATCAGCTTTAAGCACTTTTGCCTCCAACCATCATCCGACAAGTCTCCCGCCCTTCGTTTTCAGACCTCATTCAACTACCTGCACATCAACAACGGTAATCATGCATTCCTCAATCCTCACTATTCTCGCTGCTGGCAGCTTCTACCTGACCTCTTCCTACGCTGCGCCTACCGCCTCCCCAGCGCCTGGCATCCACAACACTGTGAGCCACCTTGACTCTAACAACATGATCCACTGGGTTCCCACCGAGAACGGTGGACGCACGGCTATCATTCCCGCCGGAGTCGTCTCTCACGCCCACCAGCAATTGGCTACCAGAGACTCGCAGCAGCTGCAAGTCCGCGGCCCCAGCGCAGCTGTAGGTGCCTGGACCAACATCGGCCAGATTTCGAACTACGCGGCATCTTACGCCTGCGAGCAGGGTGGCGCTTATGGCGTCAGTTCAACGATTGCGGCTTATAGCACCGACGCCTGTAAAAGTCTCCTCCAACAAGTGCCAGGCGTCCCTATTGCGGAAAAGGCATGGAGTACCTACCAGTCGGCCACCGCGCCGGGCGGTGATGACAAAACGGTTACGACTATCATTCGGTTCTTCACAAACACGGCGAGTGCACCTAAGCTCACGGAGAGCATCTGCAAGACGGCTATCACGGACTTGACGAGTATGTTTTGCCAGGGCAAGGGCGACCATAAAGCCGATACGCGGGGTGGCGAGATCAAGATTGGTAATGGGGACGACTACCTCATGTTTGGTATCGACCCGGGAGCGATCTAGATGTCTACAGACGTATGAGCACAGGGTTTTCACGCATTCAAGCATCGTAGAAGAATTTGGTATAGGAGACTCCGAGGGGAATTTTGGTCTGCACAATGTAATTGTACAAGAGGAGCTGTTCGGACTGGCTTTCGTGTCTGGATGATTTGATATGAGTGCAAGAGATAGACTGTCGATATTTACCTTGAAGCCATTTTATGTCTAGAGATTCGCTCGTGCTCCCTGTCCTTCCGCTTCATATTCACATACTTTCTTCTTCCACACCGAAGGGTACTCACAGTTTTGAGATGCTTCATCTGGTCATATTCCTGGTGTGTACTTATGTACTTCATAGCAGGACTTGCTCCGACTTTGTCGATTTCTTACCTTCATTGTGTGGCAGTACCCAATACCGTCGGCTGTAGTCAGCCCTCTTAAAATGCGCTGTAAGTAAGAGCGGGCGCTTAAACGCAAACAGGCGGCAAGGTTCTTGGTCGGTCAAAAATAACACCACAGCCTCGAACTTCGAAACCGCTGAAGACCTCCACAAAAAACCACCCCATCAAAAGACACTCAAACCAGCATTGACAAAACTTCAGAGCTTTGTTCTTCGTATCGTGAAAACATTAATTGTAAAGTATCCTAATGTCACGGCATAGCAGGTATATTCTTGGCGCGACCCACCATGTGTACCGCCCGCTCACGAGCCCAGAAGGATTCTTCAGGGTCCTAATCGACGAATCCTACACATCCTACTTTGAAACGTCTGTTTCAATGAGACGTGCAGCCGTGCGAGAGGCTGAGTCTGCACCCTTTCCTACATGTTGTGTCCAACCTCTTTGCTGGTCTACGACTGGGTGAGAGTAGTCATAAGTTTTCTTCTTCTACCCTTGTTCCTATGTTTGTTTGTTTGCTCTTCATAGCTCTCAGCGGGGAGTATTTATGATTGCTGTATAAGAGTATGTTGTATGTTGCGTCATTCGCAGTGGTGGTACGGGCTCTACGCCTCGTCAAAGCCTTCTTTCTCTTCTATGGAGTCATTGGCGCTCTGCTGAGCCCTCAAGTAGGATCAGATCTAAATTGAAGATCCCCCATATGGGTTACGAATGCTCTGGCCTACCAACATTATGCGGTTGAACCTTGTTTCTGATGTCTCTTCTACGTCTCACAACTGAAGTTGCTCTGTTACTATAGAGATGATGATCGTGTTGGCGCAGTCCCTTTCATCACGTAAAATAGTCAACATGCTTCCGGCTATGTCTACCACAGCCTCTCGCGAGGCTGATCTCTTTGATTTCTCCTTGGGGAGTTGAGTATCGTCCACACTTCTACTGATTACATGTTCCCCATCTATATTATCTAGCGCCTTTAAGCACCTTTCATTTCAAGTGAGTGACTTAAAGCGGAGAGCTTGGTCAGCCTCCTATCCCAGTACGCTATGAACGATATCCGAGCGATTAAAGTCTTTTTCGTGGACAAAGCAATAGGTGGACGGCAGCGCCTAGGTTCCGCTGGCTTTGGCGATAAAATCGCAGGAAATAGCTCCTTTACAAACAACGATACGTCGTTAGACAAGCTTGAAGCAGGATTTGTCAAGATAGGAAAGCTAAAGAAGCCTGGCTTAGGCAGGAGATTCACGGATTACACCTACAGACAGAAGACGTCTTTCGTTCACTGGAGCTGCTCTCAACCTCGCAGCGTTTGGGCTAGTATAATCTCGGCGGCTCTAGGGATCTTTATTATCCTGTATGTCTATGCTCCGATTCTGTCTACGTTGACGAAATGCAACAAGAGAATGGCTAATACCTAATAGGGTTTTAGTCGCTTTGGTAGTTTACTTCAACATACATTTAAGAAAACTGATTCGCCACAACGACATAGAAAAAATAGCTGCCTCATGGGGAGCGCCGGGCTCTCCTACACAAGCAGATGCACACTATCCCACGGACTTTAGCCGAGACATCATCCCAATTCCATGCCATTCGCATAATGACTACTGGCGCAAAGTGCCGCTATACGACGCGCTCGCGGCTGGATGTACGGGAGTCGAGGCTGACGTCTGGCTCAAGGATAACGATCTCCTTGTTGGCCACTCAACCGGCTCTTTGACGTCTACCCGCTCGTTGAAATCTCTCTACATCGATCCTTTGACGTCGATTCTGAGTCATCAGAATCCACCTCCGGCATCTCAAAATACTACCACCCCTACCAACTCAACTACGAGCGGTGCTTCTGTCAATGGAATCTTTGAAACCAACCCAGTAGCTTCGCTCACCCTACTTATCGACGTCAAATCAGACGGCGCAACCACCCTCCCAATTATCCTCCAGCAGCTCGAACCCCTCCGATCACGGGGCTTTCTCACACACTTCAATGGCTCGGCAATCATTCCCGGGCCGATCACCGTGGTCGGTTCCAGCAACAACCCGTTCGACCTCCTCACTCATAACACCACCTACCGCGACTTCTTTTTTGACGCGCCTCTTGGCCAGTTCTGGGGAAACGACAACAACTCCAGCAGCAACGCCTCACTTTATATCGCAGAGAACTCGTACTACGCGAGCGTCGACTTTATGGTCGCTATCGGGAAACCGTGGCATGGCAGTCTGGTGCCGCAGCAGGTGGATATGATTGCGAGACAGGCGGCTGCGGCGGCGAAGAGGGGCTTGAAGGCGAGGTATTGGAATACGCCGGCTTGGCCGGTGGGGGTTAGAGATCGTATTTGGGACGTGCTGGTGAAGGAGGGTGTGGGTATGCTGAATGTGGATGACTTGGCAGGGGCGAGTCGGAGGAATTGGGGGGCTTGAAGGGAGACTTGCGGATTTGGACTGTTGGGTGGGTCTGAGTAGTAAGAAAGGGGGAGAGGCGATATGTTTACTAAGAGCTGTAGAGATAGGTCTTGTGAAGTCCAATGTCCTGTTTCAACGCCTAGGAACCGATAAAAACGGTGGCAACGAAACCTACTCGTCAGGTCTCTCATGAAGCGGTTGCAAAAATCTCATTCATCAGCCGTCTGCCTCAATATGTTGACGCAAAAAGTATTTCATGGAAATCACACACCATACAATTCATCCATCGCCCCATCATCTAACCGATCACTACCCCCCTCTACCCATATTTTCCGGCACCCTCAATTTCCAAGCTCGCTTCGTCTTCGTCAACAATACCCGACTCGGTACCACACACTCTCTTTCTTTATCTTTTTGAAAATATTCTGTCCCCAGGTCCCAGCGGCCATGTACAGTAGTGTCCCTGTGTTTGTTTGATGGGTAATCCTTGGCTCAATATTAGTCACGTTGATGCTGTTGCCAGTGCCCCGAAATCAAAAGATTTCGGACAATCGACCGCTAACTCCTTTGATCACACCCTTTCAATGACTCCTAGCGCCCGTCACGATTTATTCGGTGACCAGTCTATGTGCTGTAGCAGGTATACCCATATTGAGCTTCCTTATTCCGCCAATCTATTTACAAACGGTGCGAGGCGCGAGTCGAAAGATCCCAATGGAGGACCACTGACAAGCTTTGTTCGCAGATCTCTGCTTGACTAAGAGAAGAAGATGTGGTATGTGCTTTACATAGAATGCGTTTGGAACATCCAAAGGTACCTTACTTTACCAAGCGGCGACATACCCGATTACTGAACCGATGCTGACCAATAGGTGCGTTAGTCGGGAGTTCCGTGGAATCCCGCACCTCCGCACACAGTTCCCCTCTATTGCTATAACCGCAGAAGAATCCCCCTACCCTCAGCACACGTTATCAATTCCTTAAAACTCCCTCACAATCTTCAAAGCTCTCAAAACAATCCGCCACCTCCATCCCACCCTCAATCCCCTACCATGGCCACCACCACCCCACTCCTTACAGTCTTCGGCGCGACCGGCGCCCAGGGCGGCAGTTTGATCGCGTACATACTCGCGCATCCATCCCTTTCGGATTCCTACAGGCTACGTGGCGTGACGCGCGACGTAGGCAAGCCTGCCTCTGTGGCGCTGCGAGAGAAAGGCGTTGAGATGGTGCAGGTGAGTGGGTTTATATGTATTATAGAGAGCTAGGAGGAAGAGAAAGAGTTTGAGAGACAGGCGTTTCCACAACGTGAGTACCGAAGTCACTGACAATTCAATTCTCAATAGGCCGATATGGATGATACGGCATCATTGAGAGGAGCCGTTGCGGGCTCGAGTGTAGTGTTCGCTATGACGAATTGTGAGTTATCTGACGGATAGATGATTGTGACGTAGGACCTAGAACAGCTAATAGCAGACAATTCGCGTGACAGTTTTAGAGCTAGCGTCCGCGGACATTGAGATAGCGCAGGGCAAAGCGGTAGCCGACGCGGCGGTAGCGGAGGGTGTGCATCTCCTCATCTGGTCCTCACTTCCTCACGTGAGCAAGATGACCGAGGGAAAACTGCGCCTAGCCAAGAACTTTGACAGTAAAGCGGAGGTGGAGCTACATATCCGTGCTCTACCCATCAAGAGCACGTTTTACATGCCTGCCTTCTACATGCAGAACATGACCAGCTGGTTCAAGCCCCAAATGGTCAGTCCTTACGCAGCTCCCCCGACAGCCAGCTAGTAGCGCCTGACCCGCTTTCTCATCAATCCTGTAGAATCCCAAGGGCGTTCTCGTATTCACTGTACCCTGGAAGGAGGATTCGCTTCTCCCGCTCATCGACATCACCGACACGGGCAAATTCCTCGCACCCGTTCTTTCCCACCCGGACAAATACAACGGCGCCTCGTTCACGGCCGCCACCGCTTTCTACACAACCCAGCAAATGCTAGACGTGTGGAAGACAGTCACTGGTAAGGACGTCGTATTCGTTCAGCAGGCGAGCGGAGTTCCCCTAGGCCCCTTGTCACCGGACATGGTAAAGTCGTTTAAAGAGCTCGTCGGCGATTATGCTTACTATGGCCCTAGCGGGAAGGAGGATCTGGCGTGGACGCTGGCGCAGATGGACGAGGAGCCGACGAGTTGGAGGGATTTTGTCGTGGCGAATGAGCCGTGGTTTGAAAATATGTGAGCGGCGAGCTGGATGAGTACTTCTTCTTGACTGAATGATATCGCCCCGAAGATGTATCTCGCTTGACTATGAACCCCAAGGCGGCCATGACTTTCCACGCAGTCGTGATCGTTCTCGCTGGCTCCTCTATGGAGGCATAGACCCGCGTCAGGCCAAGGTAGGGATCCCAGAGGACCAAACGTGGCACCGACGCCGCAGGCACAGTGTACGTTTGTTCAATTACCGCAAGTAGCTTTTCAATAGCTGCAAGACCAGTTTCACCCACAATATCCGTTGAAGCGAAATCCAGCTCTTTCAGCAAAGCAGCACGCTTCTTCTTCTTCTTGTTCGTAGACTCCCAGTCATGTGTGCAAATCTCGCAGCTGCAGCGGAACTCCCAGTTGCGCAAATTTTCCTGCGTCTTCTCGTAGCTGTGATCACAATTCGGCGAGGTATACCAGAGCAGTATCTCCTCTCCAGCCGGGATGTCACGTGTCGCACGTAAAATGAGCGTGTCGCCGATGAAACTTCGTTGTGCGTTGCTATAGCAGCTGTGATTGACGTAGGAAGCTTTGATGTAGAGGCTACATAAACGATCGGGCTTCGCCCGCTCTGCTTTCGGGACTCCTACCTTAGCGAATTTTTCCCCAATGATTGCTCGGGAACTCTCAAAGGCGTTGAGGGGGACAATGCGGTAAACGAGAATCCTGCGAAATCTATTAGCATCGTACATTATATTGTGGGATTACAAGAACACTTTCTGCACACCTATTAACGAATGGCGTTCCATCTACTGTCTTTTCCTTAACAGGCTCGTAATGACCATGATGGAGAGACATTACCGACGAAATTTGTGAGGGGGTTCGCAGGAGCTGATCCACCGTGGACGTAACAAGATCTACTCCAGTTCCCTTGAGCGCAATCACACTCCAAAGATTTGTCGTCAATGTGTTCTCACAGTAGGAATATGAGAAAGCCTTTTCACAAAGTAGTAGGTCACCAGCAGCAACGTTCGGGTGGTGAACAGGCCACGGCCGCGACCTTCTGTCATCTTGATTGTCACTGGGTCCCCATACGTTGCAATATCGAGGCAAGGAGGCACCTTTTGCGCTGCCGACTCGTGCATCGCCAAGGAATTGAAGCACCCGTGATCTTGCTCTTGAAGTCGGTCTTCGATTCGGCATAGCTCTCTCTTAGCAGCTTCGCAACCTGGGTATGCTGCTAGAAGAGTTTCAAAAACTACGTGACTTTCACGGAACCTGCCCAGCTCATACAGCGACCGAGCTGCACGATAGAGGTCTTTTCCGGTCTTTATAGCGTTATCCGTGTATTCAACGGTATCTTCTAAGGCCTTGTCAAAACATCCAAACCTGAGATTGGCCAGAGACCGATTAAGTTTGATGGTCCGAGCTTCTTCTGGAGTTTTCGCAATCTGAAGTGCAGCATCGTAACTGTTGAAAAGTCAGTCCTATAACCCTTGCAGGTGTACGAAGCTATCCTTACAATTCAATGGCTATACCTAGATTTCCCACCCTCAAAGCATCATTGCCACTATCCTTCAACTGCATTGCCGTCTTGGCGGTTCCACGTGGTTGGGGCCGCCATTTCAGAGGCATCCTCGCGTCTACCTTAGGAAGCCATGAAACATTGCCAACATGGTCCACGCGTAGGCCATAGCTTCCGTCCGTCGTCATTTTGTACCATGGCTCTTTGATGATGCAGACACTCCCAACAATAGGTCTTCTGCAGCTGCCTGAAGATCTGCACCTTGACGGTGAAGTTGGACCGACACGGTGTTACCCACTTCATCTTCCAAGAGAAAATGGATAGCTGTAGACATCCTCTTAGGTGGCGTTATCGCTTTGAGTAGAACATAGGCGCCGCGGTGGTGAGAGTCCCGCCTCAAAGTCATCGAGATATAGCTGCTTAAAGTCTTGAGGGAAGACAGTCGGGAGAAGAGTAGTCGAGGGTCCAGCTTGACCTGAGTTGTGTACTCCGCCTTGGATGTCTGGTGTCTTCATTGCCAGCTATCGCACCATTTGATGTTCCGCAAGATATTCTCGGACATTCTGGTTCACAAATTTATGAACATCGCTAGCCTTAAGTAATGTTTTCCCTCAGATTTGCCCAATCGTCATCTCTTGCTTTTGTCTTCTGACTGTCCTTGTCTAGACCAACAATACTGAAGTTGATGACCGACTATGATGGTGAAATGAAACAAGTAAGGAGAACACAGTTGGCTAAGTTGAGGTGAGTGAATCAAAGGGAGAATAGACAGTTACGAGGAAGCTTTACTTAAGCTAGCCTACTCGCAGCGCTTACTTGCACTTCACCCAGAGGTGCGTAAGTAACACCAATCACCAGTTGCCATACCAAATTCGTACAGATGTGAACAGAGCTCGCTATTTGCGAAGAGGAATTCCTTAATTCAAGTTATGAAGAAGTGTTCCGGGTACCATCACAGCCTAGCAACGATTATTGGTTCAAAACAGCCACGACTTTCATGTGATATTCCCGTTATCCATGTGCTTAATAAGTAAGCGCGCTACTTCGCTGTTCCCCTTTCTGATCGCTTGAGACAGTACATCCTTTCCTCCGGGCGGTTTCGCATCGATATTAGCATTATAGATCAAAAGCAGCCGAACCATGGACTCGTCTCCTTTTGAGGCAGCATGCCATAGCGCAGTAGTCCCGCCAGGTGGACTTGCGTTGACATCAGCGCCATACTGGAGGAGCAAGCCTGTAGTCGCCAGGTCTTGCCGGTCAGCAGCGCGATACATCGCTGTTGAGCCACCAGGAGGCTTGACATCTACTCTGGCCCCCTTGCCTAGAAGCGTTTGCACCACCTTGGTATCGCCCTTTTCGGCTGCATGCCATAGCGTCGCGACACCTCCCGGGGGGTTGGCGTCGACGCTGAGGTCTGGAGTACGCAGCAAGGCCTCCAGGGCCTGCTCGCGCCCTTTCGAGTACGCGACGAGCAACGCTGGTTTGCCTCCGCTCGGCTTCGCGTTGGCATTAGCCCCGCAGGCAAGCAAGAGCTCTACCATGTCCTCGTACCCCTTGGCGACCGCTGTGTATAATGCCGTCGGCCCTGCTGGGGTTTTTGCTTCCAGATCTGGGCCCCCAGAGTCCAACAGCATCTTCACGATCTCAAAGTTGTTATTCTCTACTGCCATGGTCAACGCCGGCTTTGCGCAGGAAGGACGCGAGTTGGAGTCAGCGCCGTGGTCAAGAAGCATGCGGACGGTCTTTACATCTCCTTTCGAGACCGCTTCGTATAGCGCGTTGCCGAGATATGCACCCCCCTTCCCACTGGCTTTGACCTTCTTGGTCTTGTCTCCTTTCTCTTTTATTGGTTTGCCGTCCGACATTGGCCTTGATAGCCCTTCTGTTCCCTCTCTTACAGCATCTGAACCAGCGGCCCAGCCGGGATGATGAGTGATTTCCAAAATGGTGGGGCTAGTGCCGGAGACTGAGCCCGATGTCCTCGGATTCGGGTCATCGCGAGTATAGGGGGGTGGAGGAGGGAGATCGCCCATGGTGGAAAACAGGGTTGTTTGTCAGTGGAGGAGATAAGCTGGAAAGAGCTTATGTATGTGTTCTATACCAGGTGACTGCTTCATAAATGTATTGCTGACCTGTTGAAGAACAGGAAAGGCAGTGAAGGCTCTCCTAGACCTTCTGAGCCTCGTGGTGTAAGACCTTTACAACCATATTGACTTGGGATGTTCGCCTCTGTTCTTCACGGGCAGAAAGATGCCGTGAAGGATACATAAAATGATTATCAACAAGGCTGGCGAAGGGCAAGATACGAAGTGTCCAATCACAATCATTTGCTGGCATTCAGCTGCCTTGGCGTCCAGAGACCCCTCACTTTGATCTAATCCCAATGTAGCTAAGCTAGGGCTAGATTAGGTCTAGATGATAAGGTACTTTGCCCGGCCACTCCGGCGTCTTCACACCTGCATCAACATGCTCTCCTATTTCGAAACCACACAGGCTAGTTTAGCAGTCTAACAACTACACAATGAATACTCGTGCCTTGGGTCTGTTCTCTTGAATGAGATCCAATGGAGAATCCTATACGGTGGCCAGGAGCGCCCAGATCGAAATGATACGAATGGAGACATGTAACGGTCTCAGACCTACTGACTTGTGAATTTTGAGGCTGACATTGATTGACGACGGAGACTCTTCAGCAATGCTGTCTGAAGCTTTGTTCAATTCCATGACTAAGAGTCAAAACGACGTTGCGAAAGAGATAATTCGAAGCAGGAAAATATGATTCGCATATGAGCATGCATCTAGGCCATCAAAGAAGGTCAAGAAGAAATTAGAGAAGCACTTTCAACGGGTGATAGCAGTTTCAATCCATCCTGATTTTAAAACTATGTCCTCTTGCTCCCAATGTTACCCTTGCCTTTTTCAGAGGTCAAAGGGGTGTGAAAGCTTCTTTGACACAGCTGCACATGGTTGGTTAATCAGAAAGCGACTGGGTTCAATATCCCACCTCACCAAGCCAACGCTGCCTCATTGGACCGAGCTGTTCCCAAGCAGCATATTATACACTCCAGAGCCGACAGAGTCTCCCTCAACGCCCGCCTAGCTACCATCAATCAACCATCCCATCAGTGCGAATACCTCACAAAGACATGCCTCTGACCGATTTCGTCAAGACCTTCACATCCTCATTCACCTTCTCTTCCTCCACCTCTCTCTCCTCCATCCATTTCTCATCCACCGCCTCGACTACTCCACGCTCCTGCACCTCACTTTCTCTCTCATCGTTGAAAGTGACAGCCGGCCTTTCTCTTCGTTTCTTCTCCTGAACCTTGCGAACGACTAAGCTGACCAAGAGATGAACCGGCCCACGGCAATGTCGTCTTGTGTAGCCACACCCTCCATAGCCGCGACCCCCACAACGTCGTTGCACCGAGGCAGTGAATGGAGCGGTTGTCGGTGGCTGCGGATCGACCACTGCGGCATAGGTTGGAAGGGCGTCATGCTGGGTACTGATGGTTGGGTTGGAGGCATGTTTGGAAGGGCAGCGGCAGCGGTGGTAAGGGGCTGGCTTGTGACAGGTTGAGCAGCGAGGACCGCGGTTCTTGTGGCACATTTTGGTGGATTGGCTTGATCGATGTGATGTGATGGTCAAGGTATTAGGTATCTGATGGCGGTCACAATCTTGTTTCTGGAATTGAATGCCGATTGAGACTTGGGGAGTGGATGATGCTGTACTGTTTCTATCGTTGGGGATCAAGCTCCTCTATATACGCATTTCCTACACAACCTCTCCTCTACAGTAGACACCGGAACGGCGCAACTCATCGGCTTCTGTACACAGAACCCTGAGCCTCATTGCGTGTGCAGGTTTCAGGTTGAGAAACTTGTGGCTGGAATCGGGGCAATATCGCGCCGAGTCCATGTCTTGGCAGTGCGAGGCTTGGCATTTTTCGTGTCTTGAGGTGGATTTTGAGATTAGCGGCATCATGAAATGGGTTGACAAGGCGACTTGCGACCGCGCCGCCTTGCTGAGTGGTACATCATCCCTCCGTTCACCGTTGGACAAGTCAAGAGCCTCATGCTTTGCCAAAGGCGCAGTGGCATCTCTTCGGCTGCTTTCCGAGTTACAAAACCCCACGTCAAGAGAAGTGAGCGGGCTGATAGCAAATGAAGAGATAAGTATGAAGCCAAGTATGAAGATTGCAACGGCGACTTGTTCTTCTCGCCAAGAGTCAAGCTCTTCTTCGTCGTATCGTTGCGAAAGCGATCGCAGCTTGCAGTCAGATTTCTTAAGGTGAGCATTATTTGGAAGATTGTGCTGAGGACGCTAGACATGGATATCTACGCGTTGTAAACATTCGGGAGGAAGGCGGCCGTTCCTGAACAGATTTCGCGATGATCTGGTTCATAACGTTTCCTGGCTCAACTTGACATGGCTGGATCCAAGGTACGAAAATTCCTCAGCATAGCACATATCAGCAATACAGGAAAACACTTCAACACTCATTACATGGATCGTAACAATAGCGTCTTCATGCACTGCTCCTATGACTTCAAAGCCAACTAACAAAGAACCCAAGCACAAGAAGAAGGCGGCGGCAGAATATGGGGGGAGCGAGAATGCCAAAGCTTCTTCCTCCGAGGCCACCACATCGAAACTCGTGTCGCTCTTAACAATAATTGCCGAAGCGGAAGTAGCCAGTGCTAGACGTGTTATATGCTCTCTTTGATTTAGTCATGCTTGCTCGAAATGCTGTTCGTCACATCTGAGCTCGAGCGCTGTCTCATGTATGGCAAAGAAGTGAAAGAGCCCCCGGAGCATGTGCCAGCAAATTTCAAAGTAGGAGAATTCATTAGTAGGATTTGAGAGAGGTGAGCCCACAAATGTATCAGGCTTTGGTGGCTACAACTGTGGGCATAGAATTTGTTAGCTGCCCGGACTGCGCGGACTGAGGGCATTGTGGGAAAGGGGTAAAGATTGAGAACCAGGATTAGTAGGTATTTCTATAGAATTGACGAAGATCATGACAATGCCGACCTTTTCTAGTCTGTCTGGGAATTGATAAAGAAGGTCACGAGGGCCTAGGTTGCCCGAGTTTTCGACCTTTATATGCCCTTGTCTGTAATCGCTAAGCATCACAATACCTGTTGACTTGAGGGAACTTCATCTGGCATTCAATGTTATCGCCGCAATGCAATGATCGAACATTGCAATTGAAGATCTTCACAAAACACCGGCCCGCTTAGCCTCGACCTGCTCTCCTAAGTCCGAACATTATACTGTCACCAATCAGATTGTGAAAGACCTAGAATATGCGGTTAGAAACTGTTTGCTGTGGGGTAACCTAGAGCCTTCTGCACACACCCTGAGGAGCTATCTCTGGCATAATATTCGTGCCTCCAGACCGTATGGCCCGGTGCAAACTCGCGCCATACTCTAACGCAACGGCAATCTGCAAGGGGCTGAGTTCATCCGAGCGGCATCCCTGATTGTTCAAGCACCGGTGCTCCAAATGCCATGTACATAGGTATAGGGCTGGGAGGGGGGCCGGGGCGGGGAAGGGAGGAGGCGGCCTTCGACGGAGGAAGTCCCTACCTACCAGCAACGGAAATTGGCAATGTGCCGATGCAGCGCTCATAGGTTTAAGGTGACGCACCATTGTCGTTCAAACACCGAGGCCTTGCCCTTACGCCATCGCATAACAAAAGACAAGTTCGCATGATTTTACTGTCCAATGAATGTTCGGGCCATCAGTAGACGAACATGCTGATTGAGGAGGTGGCCCGAGCCGAGTAATAGCCTTGGTACCACCAGGAAAACTTGAACTGTCCGTGCCGTATTTCTGAAACTCGACCTTATACTCTACATGATACATCAGAATACAGTACCCGAATAGCAAACCCCCGTCATCGAGACCGCGGTTTCACCATCGCTTGGCTGGTGCCCGTTGGGCGTCCAACAATCCTGAAACGCCATGCGCCGTATGGCAAAGCATTACGCCGCCAAATTCTGATACAGTGTGCACCCACCACTATCGTAAATAGAAAGGGGATTGAAATCTTTCTGCCACGGTCTGAGTTGACAGATAAGAATTCCAGTTGACGAAGCTCGCGCGCGCACTCTGTACTCTCCAGGTTCCAGCAACGATCTGAGGCCCATGGCATGTTTCAAGACTGTCTTCCCAGCTTGTTGCGAGTATGATACGGTGCCAGGGGACGTTCAGTTGGCCACGAAGACTCTGTGTCATGCGTCATACCGCTTGACCTTACCCTATCAACTTCCTTATCCACGGGCGCGACCTACCAACCTCGCAAGACATACCCTATTCGCATCTTTGTCCGGTGGCACGGGCGACAGACAGGGTCCGAATTTTTAGTTGTTAAAGCCTCAAGAGTCTCTAATTAATCCATACTTGCGTGCGCGCCGCCGCTTGGCATCTTGTACCTCTACTGCTACACTCAACAGGCAATATTCGCACCCAGGCTCAAACACGGGGCAACCCCACCTTGCCACAAGAATATGGACAGTTGCCTGTATCGCATAGATTCATCTCCATGTTTTGTAGCATCCTGAGCAGCCTTTCAATGGATATGAGAGAGCATTCCCGAATCCCAAAAACCCTCTGGCCACCCCTAGCAATATGCTAACGCCCCACTATTCGAAATCTCTTCAATGTGGCACGGATTGTGCAACAACTTGAAAGTTCTTCGAGCGTCTAGCTGTGGGTTCCAGGGTGGTGTCTCTGCCTCGAGAGACAGCCGAGGTGCATTCGCCGTCTACTAGTAAGTCTGGAACTCTTTAGGTGCCCTTCTGTCATTGAAACAGGGGACGTGCATGGGGCGGCGACCGAGTGCGCCGCATCTGCTAATGACTGGGTCTGGAGAACGTTTGCATAAAAGTCGAGAGCTTCCCACTTTCTCAAGGCTGGGTAAGCACAGTCTTCAGGCACTCTCTGTACGGTCGTTCTTTTTGATCTCGGGCGTTGAACGTCCAAACCCTTCTTTCACCAATAGCAGCACTCCTTACAGTCTTTCCTTCTAACAAAACGTCGAGCGTTCAAGGCTCTGCATTTTCATCACCAGTCTCACAATCATTACCCCATCTCGATCCCACAGCCTGACGTTAGCAATGCGTTCCTTCGGGTCCAGCATTATCTCTCTTATGTTCATAGGCTTCTTCGCACTCAACACCGTTGCGATTCCATCTCCACGGTACCGTCAGTCATGGTCAGGAACAGTGCCAGCTCCAGCTCCAGCTCCCGCACCAGCGCCAGCACAAGCTCCAGCGCCAGCCACCTCAGCGCCAGCTCCCGCTACCACCACCACGACCTCCTCAAGCAATTCACAAGACCAAAGCACGACCTCTTCTAACACTGGCTCAGGCTCCTCCAGCAGTGGCTCTGGTACCCCTGGACAGGCTTTAATCGTCAACAAATGCAACTTCGACACCTATCTCTACGTCTGCAAACAACATCCGGCAAGCTGCGGCTCCACACAAACCCTCGCCGCCAACACGGGCTCTTATTCCGAGGCTTATGCACCGTCGGGTGATGGGGGTCACTCGCTCAAGATCTCCGTGACGGAAGGATCGGGGGATATCTTGCAGTTCGAGTATACGAATGAGGGAAACGGCCAGGTCAGCTACGATTTGAGCGAGGTCAATGGTAACCCTTTTGGTCAGTGGGGTTTCAGTCTCACGAATACGACGACGGATGCGTTTTGCGCGCCACCGGCGACAAGTTGCCCGGCTATCTTTACGCAGCCTACGAATGGTATTCCGTATACTTGCACCACTTCTGATGGGATTGGTGCTATACTTTGTGGCTAGTACGGTGCGACTAGAGAATCAAGAAGCGTTTTGCAGGGATGGGGGTAGAGAGTGTCTATGATATTTTTCGCCTCTTGGGCGCTTCGTCACTTGAAGTCTTTCTCTTTCGCTCGCAGGCCGGGCGGTTGCCATGGGCGCATTTTAGATTTGAATTTTTGAACCATGCTCATTATTTAAACTAAAGTTCTATGGAGATGCTGAATCTCGTACGTACATAGGTGTCTACTTCACGTAAGCACGTCGGCTGTTGTCGAATGTTTTGGCAACGCCTTCGTGGAATGCTTTGTTCAATGGCGCATTGGAGAAAGGATACCTTTACCAGAACATAATTGAAATCTTCAGTGCTATCCAAGTACTCGCAGATGCTCATGCCTCGACCTTTTTCTCTTTCCCTTTCTCTCTGTGTGTCCATCTGCGTAAGGCACTACTCGGATGACCTCTCATGTGCAAGGTACATCAGCGTGAGCGGTCGCGCCGCAAGACTCCGCCCTCGAAATTCTACCACCCAGAAGTAGCAACAGCAATAAGACGGTATGAGAGCTGAGAGCGTTCGTTTTGTGACATGGCATTTTAATTCTGCGTATCTATACTCGCCTTCTTGTTGTATTCTTAGAAGATGACAAGGCTCCCTAAATACAGCACCGCCGTACTCCTGACCCTAAACCCAAAGTGGCATGGACTTGTTGCCATCGGAGGTGCGCTCCCTGCTCATCTCACCTTACGGCTCCCTCTCGAGATCCTCCCTCGCTCCTGCTCTGCTTATGACAAGTGTCTTTCATCCTTGGCAAGACTCTAGCCCGCGCTATAAGTTTATTGTTTCAGCGTTTGAGATTCGCCAACAGTCGCCATAATTTCGCAATGCATTATAGTGAGACTTGTTCGTGCATGGGAAAAGAACCAGATGCCTGAGAATAACGTTACTTCCATACTTTCTGACTTGTTCTGTAGACATGAATATAGGTCCGGTTGGCCTTTGAAGATACATTTAGGGTCCCAGAGCAGAGAACACATGGATTGATTAGCCGGAGGGTCACAAGGGTGTTATGCAGTCTGGGATTCTCTGCCATCTGATCGGAAATGCTGGCCCTCCGTGTCTGCATTTAGGGATGAGGATATGGTGGCAGGATGGTATGTCTTTAATCACTGCGCGCGTGGCTAAGGCTTACTGTCAGGTTGTCAGTTGCTACATAGCGTTGCAACTCAATTACGGCGGTCGAGCAGTTGATGTGAGATTGGGAGGGCTCAGCCCTCAATGCCAAGACACCAGCTCTACTGCCAGTCCTAGGGCTAGGGTTAATCGAGGCATTTTTCCGAGGTAATGTCTCAATCTGGCAGACATGTAATCTAGACAGACAATGATACAGATTATTATTGGATTTATATTCGTGTGATCTTGTTGTTTGCGTGCTTAGCAAGTCTCACGCAACATGACGCTGACCACTCAGGAAACAGGGCTGGCGTCGCAGGATGTTGATGACATTCAATATTGCCAACACTCGTTTTTAGAAAGAAGCGAGCTCCAAGACTCCCAAATCTGGCCTCATGCCATTCTCGATATTACTGCAAAAAACACTCCTTTGGGCTGTGCTTCCCTAAGATTTTATCTTTAGGTCAATTTTAATCCCTGCAGGCTGTGCTTCCTCCAGGGATTCTCATACGCCACATGTTCCGCATTCAGCTTCTTCATCTCCGCCGCAGGTGGAGGGTACATCCCTTCTGCTTGGAGACTATAAAGAACAATGTCCGTTTCTACTTCGAATATCTTGATGCTTCGTATTATACACTCAGATTCCTCGCGCAAACCCGAATCCATTGCGTCCTTACCTGAATAGTGACCCTCGGACATATCCTCTCTTGAACAAAAAGTCATTTTTCCTATCAAAATGGTAGTGAAGAAGCGCTGCCTCCTCTGGGACTGGACCAACAGCTCCGGGCCCGGCAATCCCGGCGTCCCGTGGGCCATGAACCAGTGCAATTTCCAAGGCCCCCTCTCCTCCGTCAGCAACTGGAACACCTGGGTTCCCCCCGAGCTCCATGGCCGCGCTCCTTTTCGCCCTATGGTCCATCTCGAAGCCCAACTCTCCGGCGCCGACTGGCAGAATATCCTCACCAGCAACCAGCCCATCATCCATTTCTTCAACGAGCCGGACAAGAATAATATCACGCCGCAACGCGCGGCGCAGGCGTGGCATAACCAGATGGTACCGTTGCGACAGCATAAGGGGAAGAAGTTGGTAGGGCCATCTGTGTCGAATGACGAGAATGGGCAGAGATGGCTCGAAGAGTTCATGCGTCTTATCTCCGCGAACCCGCCGGATTATATCGGACTTCACTACTACGGCACCGACGGTAATGCCTGCATTCAGTACCTCAAAGGCATGCAGGCCAGATACCACAGGCCTATCATCGTCTCAGAGATTGCTTCCATCGCTCGGGATAAAGCTAGCGTGTATGGCTTTACTATCCAGCTGGCTAACTTCATGGATGAGACGGAGTGGATCTTTGAGTACGGCTTTTTTGGCTGCATGCGGAAGCTGGCAGATGGGTTTGTTAGTCCGGCAGCGAGCCTGATGGAGCCTGATGGGAGGTTTACGGACTTGATGATGAAGCTGCAGTTTGATCAGCCGATTAAGCCGATTCACTGATGCGTGCAGCGATCAAGAAGAAGATTAGAAAACGGTGGTAATTTGTTTAACCTATTGAGTCAGCGCGTTGAGTTCGTGGGCATTGTGGGCGATTGGGGAGTATGCCTTGATTTGCGTTTCGTCAACTTTTGACTACCTGATAATAACCTTAGCCGTCGTTGGTTCGTCGTTTTATCTTACTGGCACCTTCCACTTCTTCGACAAGGTAGACTGCATATGTTGCAAGTGATTTTCAAATTGCTTAGTGGTCAGTCCCGGCTTCGATGTGGGACTATCGCTGGGCTAGTAGCCGCATATATCATGGCGTCATCCTTGCTGTTGCATTCCCAGTCTATCAGACACAATCTTCATCCATCCCTGCCAGGATGTCACCTTTAATTCTGCTTTGCTCTGGGTTTGGGTTCAGACGACTCATCACGGATCTGTGCTGTATAGGACTTGTTCACAGTCTCTGTTGCTTCATAAAGGAACTGGGGTGCACTGGTACAGGGTCCCAGACCAAGTGAATAGAGACGCTGTTAACGAGGCGCCAGCAGTACCTATATTCATATGTTTTCCAAGTGTCAAGCGTTCAACGCGAGACCAGGACCACCTGACTTTGGCTTGAAAGATACTAAAAGTCTCATGCTGTAGAGGAGCGATATGAAGGACGGACTGTCGGTCTGATCGCCAATGCGGCGGCAAAAAGAGCAGTCGATAGCCGATAGCCGGTATGTGCCACGAGTGCTGTGACCTTGCGCATCTCAAGATTGCCGTATCGGCTGTCGAGCACATGAGTCATTAATGGCGATTTACCTGGGTAATTGCCGCGATCAGTTGGCAAGGGTGGCTGTCGTGGACGTTGACGTGACACGCGACGTCACCTGGACAAAGCGGATTGGGGTGATCCTGGATCTAAAGCCGCTCGGGCGCGTATCGCAAGGTTTCCGGGTAAGATTGATGTTGAGCTGTGGAAGTTGTTGCGGTTGGGAAGCTGAAAGGTCAAAAGTTCATCGATAGTCCATCGATCGCCCTCCTCGTTGAGACATCGCAAACTGCACTTAACAGCCGGAGAGCAAGATTCGACCACTACACCGTCACCGAGATGAAACTTACCATATACCTTTCTATCTCATCTCTACTCGCCTGCGCTCTTGCCGCGATCTTGCAACCGAGCCCCAATGACAGCCCACCTACCCCAAACGCTCTCCACCCTCGCGCACTACCCAAATTCATAACAACCCAATCGACCGGCGTGCACGTAATATGGGGCAACTACGCCATCAACTTCTGGGAATCCGCCGCCTTCCTACCCCTGGCATCCGCCGCCCACCCGATGGCCGAGTTCTACCAAAGAGCCGCCTTGGAAGTCGTCCGGGCCCTCACCAGCCACGTGATTACCCACACCTTCACGTTTGGCCTTGGCGCGCTCAATCTCTATGTGGATACGTTGGATGGGAGCCCGATTGATTGGCAGATGCTGGCTTCGTTTGCGAGCAATATGGTCGGTGCTGCGAATAGGGGGTGGACGGGTCATTATGGGGCGTTGGTCAAGGATAGGATGACGGGTGCGCTGACGGTGGTTAGTTTAGAGGCGGCGGGTGGGGTTGCGAGGGCGTGGTTGAGTGGGGGATCGTCGGTTGAGCAGTCGAGGAATGATCCGTTTGGTAGCTAGCTGTGGGTGTTTTTGGGAGGTGGGTTTATTTAGTCGCGAATGTCATTGCTGACATGTAATTTGAGAAGCGGATTTTTCGTTTGCTGTATGGTAAGGCTTCATTCCACTGTTGAAGTCAAGCCCTCCAAATATTCATACGATAATACCATCATCGGCTTGCTAATCCTTTTTGAATGATGACGGAAAAGGGGTTCGATGGCTCCACCACGCCGGAATAGCTTATGCCGTTTTCAAAATTTGCAGAGGATCCCTAAACCGGAGACCGACAGTATTGTAGGGACAGTAGTGTCAGGAGGGTTGATGAGCGTGTTGGTGTCCAGGGACTCGAGACTAGGGACGATAACCCCCAAGTCTTCTCGTGATGACCGAGTACATTTTCAAGTCTGACCTACTGAATTCGTTCCTTCCGTTGAGTTCACTATCGATGGTCATGGTGGGATCAAATCTCGACACATCTAACACGCAGCTACTGAGCTGAAAGGCTCGTAGTCTTGGAGAGTCGCCTCTCATCTGGTTAACAGACAGGACAGAGACTGGTCAAGACGGACGAATAGCAGCAGATGTATTTGATCTGCATAGTGGGCGGTTGGGTGAATTCGTTTCTCCGAGCTCCCTTGGGTTAGTCTGTCTCACCCACCAGACCGTTGGCTTTGTATCTATATTAAAAAGCTTCAGATTGGCCAAGCACGTCTTGAGGACCGTCATCTACATTCCCGACGACTTTTAGTGGCATGTTTGAAAAACTCGGCGGTATCACTAAAGTAGCCTTGGCACAAGAAACCTGCTTGCGCCTCCAGAGAGACCGGGTCGTAGCGGATCCCGAAGGCTAGAGCTTTACGGTATTGAATGAGGGAGCACTGCAGAAGGGTTGATGGGTATGTGTGGAAGAGCCAATAGCGGGTGCTGTGATAGGAGTCGTTATGGTAAGAGGTAGAAGCGGAACGATGCAAGCGAAGGCATACGAATTAAACAGCTGGAGAGATGCAGTGAGATTGGTAATTCCATTATCCATGCTACGCACTGCTTTAGATATGGTTACCGTTGGAAGCTCTACAAATACCGGTTTTGGTAACTATGCATGATCAGTCAGCTCCCGAATGACCTTAATCTCGATCTGGGCTTCTGCTTCATCAGCCAGATGCATTAGCTTAATAACAAGAGCGGGAGGATCCGTGACATGCGAGTGGATGTAGCCACCTTGCAGCGAGTGGGACATGTAATGTGCTAGCCACAAGTCATTCACTGCGTTGTCTCGAATGCGCTTACTGTACACGGTTCTTGAAGTGTCGAATCACATAAGCAACATTGGCGTCACGCGGCTTTGTTGATAATCAGCAACCTCGGTTACATAGTAAATACTAATCACGGAATCCTCTACCCTACTTTGTCTATCGGCTGGATAAAGGGACTCGGCTTCCCAGACACTCCGTCTGCATCCTTCAAAACGAATATAAATCACCCTCGGGTCGTGCGTCTACTTGTTTACTGCCTATCGCAAAACCCAGCCTCATTCCACAACATCCCCGAATAACACCGCAAATATGGCATATGTCGACTCCAGACTCCAGACTCTCCTCGAAAACAATAGCAAGTTCGCGGAGACATGGAAAAAGCCCTTCACAATGGAGCAGATGCGTGCCGTGACCATCAAGGCCGGCGGCGTGTTCATCATCCGTCTGTTCCCTACTCTGCCCAATTGGCCGGCAAACCCAACTTGAATGGCAGTAATCCAAACTGACATTAGCTCCCCACCAGTGACTTGTCTTGACCCGCGCTGCGTCCCGGAGCAGTTCTTTGGGCCCGAACTAGGCCATGCTGTGATCCGCAATGCGGGCGGGAGGGCCACCAAGGATGCTATTACCAGTATCACGTTGCTGCGATCGTTGGGGAATGCCGCGGCTGTGTTTGTCATTCATCATACCGGTAAGCGCGATCTTTCTTTCTTACTAGTGCTTCTTGGAAGTTAAGGCGTGAGATTTGTGCTAATGTCCAGTTAGATTGTGGCGCGACTCATCTCACTGATGACGAAATCCGCAAGGACGCGAAGGCTAGGACACCGGATGCGGCGGAGGAGGTTGATGCTACGGAGACGTTTGGGTGCTTCGCTGCGGCTGATTTTGAGGAGACTATCAAGATTGATGTGGAGAAGTTGAGGAGTTCGAAGGTTTTGGCTGGGGTGGATATTAGAGGGCTGGCGTTGGATACAGAGACTGGGCTTGTGAGAGAGTTGGAAATCTGATGGGTGACTCGGCTGTCTGCGAGCATATGCATATCGCTTCGTGGGTGATGTGGGCTATTTGATATACGCAAACAAGTGCACTCGGCTTAACGCTGCTTGGCTGGTAGGAGTAATTTGGCAAAACTGACTGCATTGATGATTCACAGTGGCTTGTCTATGACCCTTCAAAAGTATTCGAAACACTGTGCTAATCTTTGGATGGAATGTGTATTCATGCCATACAAAAGAAATTATGCAGTGGGCGCCGAGTGCGCGCCTGACCACGGTCAAATCGTGCAGATTGACAATCTCTCCACCACAAATGTCACCTACGGCTTCCTCTCCTTCAGTGAGCCTACTTCTCGTAGTCCGGGGGACCAGTCTCGGTTCAAGCGTAATGTCAGTATGTGTACGCGGATGGATATCCCTCACAGTAGTATACCTGAATACTAGGTGACCATTGATTAGGAAAGTGTCGGATTCCTGTCAGACTCACTACTCGGTGAAAGTTGAGCGTTAAAGCATTTGAATCCAGAGAGACCGTATGAAGAGGGGGATGGCAAGAATTCTGTACGTTTCATTGGACCAATAGAATAGGGTTGTACTCTCAGATATAAAACATCGTATTCTTAAGTTTCTGGTCGACCTGAACATCCGAATCCAGCGCCTCAGCCAGCACACGATTATCGTTCGCGCGGTTGTACGCCTGATCCGCAGCATTGTAAAACCTATCCAAATAGCGCCTCGCCCTCTCGCACGCAATGTCTGCGTAGTAAGCCGGTGGGCAAATACTGACGGCCTTTGTCGCTCGGCCGAAGAGATAACACATGTTGTGCGTGAGGTTTTCCAACACATCTGCATTGTTTTTGAAATCCATGCCCTTTGGCAGCGGGCGATCTTTGAAGATTTCGTCGAGCAAAACGATGTAATGGGCCGGCCGGGCGGTGCCTTGAATAGCCATGTGGGACTGCAGGAAGAAATCCCAATTGCGCGCTTCGGTAATGCCGCGATCAACGACGGTACCGCCGACTGGATTCGACGTCCTAGAATCAATCTGTTCGATGCGGTTCGCAGTATCGTACATGGTGGTCGGATAAAAGCGCGTATTGTGACGTTTCCCTACGACGACGAATGTGATGCGTGGTAGGCCTTCTCGTTGCAGAGGAGGGTCATAGATGTTCTGGCAAACAGGCCGGAGCTGCTTATCGACTTCCAACGCGAGTACAGTCTTGTACTGGCCCTCGGAGACGCCGTCACGGTAGATGAGAATGTTCTCTGGTAGACTGCCGTCTTCTATTCTCCAAAGCTCGAGGCGTGACTTAAACATTGAGCCTAAGGCGTCTACCATCTCCTGTCTGGCTGTGTTCTTATAGATATCTGCGGGCCATTGGGCAAGCTCCTTGTCAATGCTGGCTACCATGGCCGCGATACTAGGTGCATTCTTGTTCGATCCCGGCGCTGGATGTGTGACGTCGTAACCAACAACCATGGTCTTTCCCTCGGAGACGAGTCCGAGTTGGGCCTCTTCGAGCGCGTGTTTGGTGCCGCCGAGTTTCAGGTCGAATTTGTGCGCGACATTGGCCAAATATTTTGGGTCACCTTTGAAGAATTTGTTGTACGAGCCCACAACGCATGTGGTATGGATGCCATACCTTACATCCCCATAGTGTTTGACTTTGTTGTACAACGGGGTGTGTTTCTTGGGTAATACCACGAGGAGAAACTCGAAGTCCTTCGCGAGTGCGCATATCTTGGCTTCCAACCGAGGGTCCTTCTCGTCGCTAATGACAACAAATTCCGTTCTCTGCGGTTGACTGCACTCCATACCGCAATTTCGGAGTTCTCTTGTGAACGCTTCTAGGTGACCGTTCAAGCTTGCGCTGTTTCGACTACCTTGACCACCCATGGTGATGCTCAAGCAAGTCCATTTACCTAATGGTTTTGGGTTGAAGGATTTGCGTCCCTACATATTCCATTCGGCAAATCTGATGTTAGCGTCTAGCTATCCTGGACCATATTTTACTTTTAGATGGACCAAAATGCGACCTTTGACCGTGAGCAGCTCTTTTTGGACGTTCAGACCAAATTTAACCTACAAGGTTACATCAACCCATGCCACTGCTCTCTGAGATGGAGACAAGCCGTCTTACCAGTGAAGGATTCTTTTCCGATGAGAGCCCAACGAGGCCGAAGCCTTTATCCTTAATCGACTTCGCATTCTCCCACGGCTTACGTACGGCGAACTTATGCATTTTGTCTATCAGCTCAGGGCTCAGCTTTGGGCTGTAGACCTGCCCGGGAATGACCCAGCAGAAGTAGGGATTTAGGTATACAGGACGATGTTCGTTCCCTACATTGACAACAGGGTACCCTATATCTTGTTTGATATGATACACTATTATTGTGTTAGTGATGCAGCTCAGGTCTTCTTGTCGGGTATATCTACCATCTCGGACGTATCTTGAGACTGACGTATACTCGTTCGTCGGTGCGCGACCTCGAGTACCACCAGCCTTAGCAGTGTCTCCACCTCCGCCCTTCTTTTTACGCATGGCCTCATCGATCTCAGCCTGTGTTTTGTTCATTTTTTCTAGCGAGTCGTAGAATAGTACATCCCTCGGCCCTGCACCAAAAGATTGTACTTTCGGCGGATATGCCAAGAGGCGACCGTCATCCACGTGAGCAAGCCCATGAATGCGCCTAACTTTGATTACGCCCTCCGGATTATCTTCCTTGGTCATACAGAATTTGACACGAAGGCCTTGCAAGAAAATCTCAAGATATTGAAGACTGTAATTGGCATTCGTAGCCGACTTGAGAACCTCTTTGGTCACCTTATTCACTTCGGTAGTCTGCTTCTCAAAGATTGACATGAAATACGTCAACCTCCACGCCTGCTGCCCAACCTTGTAGAAAGTTGAGTGACTGATGTTGACGTTGACTAGAACGCGCGAAGTGGCGAGCCGAACACTAGAATAGAAACCTCGCACAGCAGAGAGACAATGGAGAAGATCGAGCTCATCACCCCCTCCATCGATTGGGAAAGCTTTGCGGCCGAGAGTTGTGGTGTCTTTCGAAGTCCTTGCGTGATGCCTGAGGAAAATGTTGAGAGCCTGTACGAGCCATTCTCTGTTCTCGAATGCTCCGTAAGTCGGTAAGGACTTCAGGTACTTTTCCAGGTACGAGAGATCGAACGAATCAATCTCTTCCACCGTGATCTTGTAAATTTTAGCTCTATCCGAGATATGGCTCTCCCCTTCCATCTGCTACCGCAATATTGTAATCATAGGATTTCGGGGTAGCTGTTTTATGGAAAGCAAGGTAGCGCTAAAGTCAGACACAGCATAATCTTTGAATCTAGCATAATCATTATGAGCTAGTAGAAGCTCGATGATACGACCAAGTTGCTTGCCTGAAGGTCCATCCTTCTTACTGGCTTTAGCTTTGCTGTCTTTGTTCAGGGAAGAGCTTTGCGTTGAGCCACGTGCTGTAGCTGCAGTACTCGATTCGCCTTCAACTGTGGATGTAACAATGTCCTTTTCAGAGGATGCCTCCTCGACCTTGATAGCATAACGGTAGAAGACTGCTTTCGTGAGAATCATGTGGAAGTAGTTTGTCCATAGCTTGATTGGTTCTCCTGTAGTGCCATAGCCGGGCCGGCGAGGGAGGTCAGTGCGCCAATCATCTTTGTCAAGCACCTCGTCAAGCTCGTGCCCAAATCTGAGGTCCTTCAAGGCCAGATCATTGCTCTTGGCGCCTCGAACAAGTTGGTCCTCCAAACCGGTAACCTACTGGTCTGGTTCCGGAATCCTAGAGTGCCCAGAGCTATGGAAATCAGTTTGAATGCCAACGAAAAAGGAATTTGACGTCCTTACAAGTATACCTGTGGCAATTCTTTTTCCTGTATTCTGCTAGACATTGCGGACTCTAATATGTAGGGACCGATCCCCTAGCAACCGTGTTATTAAAGTGATTGTTAACCAGGAGTTTGTCCCAAGTAGCATGAATTGAATCTAAGGGTTTGAACTCCGGTCGTACGCTGAAAACTTTGTTGAAGAGTGGAATGATGACCTTTTGTACTCGGAGGCCGTGCAGCTTGCTGCAAGTAGGCAACATGCTAAGTTGATGCACAGCAGACCGCCTCCAAAGCAAACAAAAAGAAGCAACACGGGTGCACACACGGGTGCAAACATGGGAAGATTAGGAGTTGCGCAACGTGTCCCATTACCTTGAAAGCAATTGACGTGAGTAGCAACTGAGCAATAACCTACCCACCTGCATTATCTTTTTGCATAGATATTTAATTCTTCTTCCCTGTCATTGGCATGTGATCTTCTCGGGAAGCTACTGCTTACCAACAAATCCGAGGATGTTTGACAGCAATGCCATTTGAAACGCTGGCTTTGCATTTGACGTAGTCGCAGCATCAGACAATTCGCAGAATCGGCACAGGCGTTTGACATCCATAGCCCAGGTAACTAATTCTGTCCAGGACTCATCGTCCGATATAGGTACTTTATCGCTCATACACATGTAGTGGACAGTGGAATAGAGCTGTGAGAGACATTGACAAGATACAGCCCATTGTAATTGACGGAGAGAAAGTATGAAAAGTAACGAGCGAGTCAGCACCAAAAGTCCTGATCAGCGCCAGCGCCAGCCCTAACCCTAATTATGGAAGACAAGCTCTACAGAATCATTGTATGGTGGGGGGAGCTTCTGCGCAGCCCTTCAATCGGCGGCATTAGTCGATTTTTTTTCTCGATCGTGATGAGGATCCTTGGTGTAGACTATGGATCATTTTGACGCTGGTATATGTATCTCTGCGGCTCAGTAAGATTAAACCGCCCTCATGTATGAGTACGCTATAACTTGTGCTTGTTAAAGTAAAATTCTGATGTCAAATGGGAGACGGAATAGAATTGGGGTGTCATGCGGAGTGAGCTTCTATCAGCATGATTAAAGTGGCGACTTTTTATCGGCAAGTGATATGACTTCTCGATTCACTGTTGCCATCCAAGCATGGAGACCTCGACGTTATGTCTCACTACGTCAATCGACGCTTAGGAAAATCAATACTCGGTACATGGATCTTACAAAGGCCTTGAAAGAGAGTGAACATAACGACAATGTACATCAAACCAAATGAATGTTGAAGCCAACCGCATTGGCTCCCCTACGAACAGCTTTCCTTCTTCTCCACTGCACTTTAGGCGTTCAAGACAAAGCCATAAAGACTGGTAACATCTTCCCGTAATTAGGGGTACCAAGCCCCGTTACCGGGTCCCAGCCAGCCACGGCGGTAAAGCCAGAAGTTCCACAGCCTTGGTTCCCACCAGAAGTGATGTCGTTCATCATTGAGGGGTTCGCGTATAGGGTAGGGTTGATGAAGCCGACGGGTCCCTTGCCAGAGTTGGCACGTTGCTCATTGATGAGAGTGATGATGGAACCGAATGTAGGTGAAGATGCGGAGGTGCCGTAGATTAAGCTGAGACTGCCGTCGACGGCTACAACGTAGTTTGCGCCGTTCGCCGCTACGTCGGGATAGCCTCGCGTGGTCTGAGAATTGTTGTACTGAGTCGCGGTGTACGACGGCTTGTGGTTCGCGAAGTAGGAGCTGACGGCTGCAGACTGGTAGGGTGGCTTGGCGAAACGATTGCTGAACCCACCGCCGGAGTAGATGACGGTCTCGCAGGCCTCCTCCGGTGCGGTGACGCTTGCGCCAGGGACAATTTGCGTCGCGCCTACGGAGGTGACATAGGGACTGCGTAGATCTTAGAGTTAGCCTTCGCAATGGACATAAGGAGATGAAGTGCTCGCCACTGTACGTACCACGTTCCAGGAAAGGACGGGTTGAAAGTACCGGAGCCGCCTGTGTTGTAGGTCCCGCCGGCACACTTGGGCTTGGTGCAGCATTGGCCACCGTTTCCGGCAACGCCGTAGTCGCCCGAGGAGTACAAGACGGTGACTCCCTGCATACCCAGCTTCATATACCTAGCGTGTACGAGTGTTAATCATGAGATCCACTAAACTGTGGCTGGAGATTTACTCACTCATTGCATTGTCGTGTCTCATATGCTGCTGACAGGTCTGCTTCGTTGTACCCGTATGATGATGATATGACAGCTGTAGAGTTGTATCTGCCACAATCATGGCCCTTGTAGCCCCCAGAAGCGGTATCAGGGTAAATTGCGTCACTAGTCTTCGGTCAACTCATGGTCAACAGTACCTCAGACAGATAAGCGTACTAAGTTGGATTGTCCCCGCCACCAGACGTACAGTAGGACCCGTCGACGCCGTCGAGAAAGTTGTTGAAAGAAGCACCTTCGACTAGGTCACCGGTCTGGTATAACGTGACCGGCTGGGGGTACACTGTGGTGTATCAGTACGCAGAGGACGGAACAATCAAGAAAACCAGGGTGTTTCACATACCGAGGGCAATAGCATACTCAAGATCAAGATCAGATTCGCCGTTATCGTTAAAGCTCTGCGTAGTAGTCTGGTCTACCCCGCCATCAATCGAATCGAGTACAGGGGCAGTGCCAGCGGGAATTTCTCGTGCCAGATTGCTATAGAAAAGGTTGAGGTCCGTTTGCAGATAGGCTTGAGGAGTGTACTCGACGATACCGTAGGAAGACTTGGCGAGGGTGCCATTGGTGAAATTGTAAAGGGCACGTAGACAATCTGGCGTGATCTGGGTATTGCATGTACTTAGGTCGAAAGGTTGTGGTGCAACGTCGGCTGTTGGGCCTGAGATCGTTGGACCCTTTTTGGGCAAGAAGCCATTGTTGGTTGTATCACCAGGTCGGGAGATTCCGTCGCGCTTTCGTTTGCGTTGCTCTGGATCCCCTACAATTTTGGTGTCGAAGTGAATGGTTGGCATGATAAGATCGATATGCTGCGAAAGTTCTTGCGGGACGCTGTACTCGTCGCAAGCAATGTGTTTCTGTCCAGTAGAGTGTTCGTAAATCTTGTACTCCGTCTTCAATAGATCCTCTACTTCGGCGATACTGGCATTGACATTGAGCCAATTCCTACCACGTGAGAGAGATATACGAGACGCTTCGATGCCGGATGTCACAAGCCAATTGCGCACGGCATCAATAGACTCTGGTTGAGGCGCAAACAGTTCTATGATCTACCTCAATGTTAGTTGGTAGTATGCACTAGGCTTGAAAAGCTACTTACTTCGTCGGCAGTCAAATGTTTGCCGTACTTTTCACTGGTGGGGTCAGACACTTCCATCAAGATGCTGTCACCCCGGTGCAGGTTGCTTTCAGTCAGACCAATGCGGACGGGGAGTGTGATGCGTCCATCGGGCTTAGCGCCCTGCACTGCTGACCAAGTAGAGGATTCGCTGCGCTTCTCATGTACCACATGGTTGGCGGATGTTGGAAGAGCGTTGGAGAGCGTCGCAAACGCAGCAGTTGCTGCGGCGGTAAGTATTGGTAGAAGCATTTGGAAGTGCCTGTGGGGATTATCGATGCATCAAAAAGAGCCATGTCCTTGGGGTCCACCGCCCTTTTATGCATAGCTGGCACGTAGTCCTCAGCTGCACACACGTGTCCGAGCCGATTACGAATCCCACACATTGTACGGGTTGACACATCCATTTGACATATCCTATGCTGCCACACACATGTAAATTTGGCCTTTCCTCAGCCAAGGAGTTGCCGAGCACAAGACGAAAAGAGCAGGAGATCTTCAGGAATCCATGTGAATGCGGCAAACCACAGCTTCCAGAATTGAAGCGGGATCGTCCTACTGAGCGATGACTGACAGTGCTCAAAGGGTTGAGGGGGGTGTGCAACGCGGAATGCGGCACTACTGACATAGAACACGGCACTCACAAGCAACAGAGGGTGTATCCGCGGAGGAATAAGTCTCTTGGTTACGAAGTATTTTGGCATCATGTTAACTATGGCCTTAGTATCAAAGCCGATCTTCTGATCCTTGGAGTCATTATGAACCAGAAGGCACCGGCGATAAGACGGGCACACCAATGGGATTTGATATGCAGCAGAACTTTCCCGGGACTTAAGCCAGTATCGAAGACGTTTGATTCTGCAATCGTCGTACCGAGATACATTACGGCACAAGGGGATACAGGAGGTATGTTCCTTGTGACATCGCTCAAGAGACCACGGCAATGTACCCTATGAGGTTCTTTGATCCGTAGCCACCAACATCTTGACTTTCCGGAGAAGTATGGTTTGCAATGAGAGTATTTGTGGTTCTGTAGACTGATAGAATGAAGGGTTGGTAATAAGAATAAGACTTTGGAAAAGATAAGGGGGGCTTGGCGGAAAGCGGATCTTTGGGCCTTTTTGCAGGATGTGCACGCGATATAGTCTGCATTAGGCAGGAGCGCCATACCCGACAAGCTAGGACATGGCCAGTGGGATGGAAGTGAATGCTGCCTAATGCAGGTCAATGCAGATTTGAACAGAAGGAAGCTGTCACAATGGAATCCGTCCCTTTCTGCTATCAGGAGACGACCGGACCATCCCGAGCGGGCAAGGAATCAAAATAAGGAAGAAGGCGGGGAGAAGTAGCAGAAAAGGGAAGTTACTCTTGTGCAAGTCCCGTGCTAGATATGTGGAGGAATTGGAGGACTATACTATCCCTCGAGCTTGTTGTGCCATTACCGTAGAAGAGGCAGGAGGGTAAACTGTACCTCTTCGTTCATCTTATCTCTGGAAAGCAGCCGAGTGGGGCGCCAAAGAGGATGTAAGCTAAGAAGGAATCGGTTAGTCCGCCAAGGCAGCCTAGACCATTAGCTCGGACAGAATTCTTGCTCCCGCTTAGAGCCCAAGGAGGACAGCCCCGGATAGCAAGCCCGGATAGCGCACCCGGGGGCCCTACCTTGAGCTGACTTTTGGGCCAGGATAGGTGAACGACCTTGCAGGCATGTATCATTCTTTCCAACATACCTTTGTAGACGTGAAAACCACCCCGTACACCACACTACCCCAGCCTTCTAGTTTTGCCAGGCTGCTGAAGTCCATCGAGGCTATGGCGTTCTTCGTCCCAACATCAAGGCTGACAGCCGAGATGCCCCTACACCAACATTGTAGTTAGCTTCGGTTTGCCTCTTTGCATTCTCGCCTGTTGCGCCGGGGGTCCGGGCTGTTGAGGGATCACCTACGCCAGGCAGTGGTCTTCGGGAGGTTCTGTTGAGCATCATGACGCTGATGGCGCACTGGGGTTTCCATTGATTAGTTGGTGGCTGCCTAGGAGCACAAGACACTCCCACTCGGCCACATCACCAACATTCTAATCACCCAACAGTGGGTGGCGAGTCCCGGACAACGGCAACCCATCATTGCGACCCAGAATAGTTCAGAAAGACCCGACGGGAAGATGGTGTTATTCTCATATGGGGTCGGACTGGGGCCTTCTGAACAATGGTCTAGCCGTGAGAGGCGGCACTGGCATGGTAAGACTAGTCAGTGTATGAGGCACTTCGATGAGATCTCACGGGCGGATACTAATCTTTAGGAGTAGCATTCACCATATCGGGCCAATTCTTCGAAACCACGACAAATTTCGACCTGTCAAGGAGGCCGCGCATGGCACCACCACTTAGCTATGCCGTGCAAGACATCTGTGCCGTCGACATAATCTCGACCTCCACATCGCTGCTTTGCCACATTCTCCGTCAGGTGACAACTCTTGTGGGAGAGATGTGGAAAGGATCAGCTACTTGGCCTCGCGCTTTGATGGCGAGGTTGAGAGCATCATTCATGTTGGAGTGGTGAGAGCGGCTCGATACACTTCAGCTCTGGGGGCGCTTTCGCTTCGGCACTTGGGTCGCTTCGATCGAGTGGTGATTGGTCTCCTTGAGACGACATCTCCGAGAACGCCAGACATCCACACCTTATTTCAATGTCAAGCCACGCGTACTCAATCCGGTTAGCCGCATCGTCACGCAAGCCGAATCATATTTCCGTGGTGTAATCTAGGCAGCTCGGAACCTTTAGATCATGTATCCGCTACTACGCTTCACGTTTCACGGCTTACACATACTGTTACAGGTAGACGAGTCAGATATGCCCTATCGCCGTCTAGTCGTGGAGAGATCTTAGAGGTCTGTCGCTCCCTCTAAAAGCACTTATGTACATGACTCAATTTTAACAGTTAGAATCCCACATGTTGCTGTAAAAGAAGTGCTGCCCTTGGAGACCAGGGCCTAAACTGCATGGTCATCACTGGAACGAGGTCTAAAACAACCCACCTTTGGATCCTTCATCCGAAGATTCTCATGATCTTCTTCCAACTTGTATAATCTGGTGCTGAATCCTACGCTTGTGTTGATTCAAGCCGATTTACCGCCTTATTTCCGCTTCCACAGAATTGCATCCCTCTCCTGGGATACATTAGCCTCATTTGTTGATGACACCATGCCTGCCTCGAGAAAGCGCTTCAACTTAATCAACTATCTGTCCATCCATCCCTCTCGTGCCCGATTAGACGTCTTTCGAGGCCCCCCATCCCTTCTGGTGCTAGTCAAGACAGTCAGTTATATGGAACACCATCATTATTCATAAACTGACAGTAAAAATAAGGGCCTTCGATCCCTGTCAGGGATCAACCGCCAACATCAGACACGATCACCCTATCTGAACCGCGTCCTGTCGGAGAAGTCTGTGGAAAGACGAGCCTGTTATCCGAATAGATGTGAATATTTCCTACTTTGTGAAAAACATCCCTAAAAGCGATTTCAACCACATGATGACTCTACCTTAGTCGCCGTCTTCTTCGAGGTGATCGCAACACTTTGCAAGCATCCTGCGTGTCAGTCACTATGAGGCTTTCAATGAAGCAAATATCTACAAAGGCATCCCCCTTCATGGAATAGTCCTGCACAGCATTCGAAAGTCCAAGAATCGGCTGCATCGAGAGGAAAAAAGCCACCGTCTACAATACATCACCTCATTCTTACCACATTCGAACATCTCATCCCACGCAGAGTGCATTCACCACAACAAGCTCCATCATGCATACCTCCTCGCTTCTGATGCTAGGTGTCACCACGCTCACTACCCCCATCGGCAGAAGCGCTGCCTTGGGTATCGACTGTCGTGGGTCAGGTCTATGCGATCGCGCTTCCTTGAGTAGCTCATCTGGCAAGATTGTGCTGATTTACGCGCCGAGGTATGGGCTTCATTGAGAGACAGGTCAACCACGTACCGCGACGGCGCATACAGTTCGTACTCCTCTATATTCCTTTCCATGGCACAACCGTCACCCTACCAAGACAGAGGCTGAAGGTCAAAATTGCAGAGTCATTTGCATCAGTCAGGCCGACACGGTCACAATATCTGCGGCAGCTGTTGTCGAGTACGATGGTGCCAGCAGATCTCTCAGTCCGAGTAGCGACAACATCATTGGGCACGGGTGGCAAATGTAAGTGCTTCTTCGACACCTTGGGCACATTCCCTCTCAATTCTTGGGCTACACCACCCAAGGAAGCACATATCTCGGCCCAACGCCTATTTAATATTAGAACTGCCCGCTGACTCAAGCACCCTACCAAGCCTCCCTCTTCCCTCAACGCGCTTCCCTCACCCTAGGCCAGATCAGGCCACGCACAGACGCCATTCTCGAACACGGCTGCAGTGCCTACGGTAGCGTTGCTCCCCATTTCGCAGATCAACGTAGCAACGACCCTGCTTATGGCACCCTGACTTTCAATTAAGAGGAGAATCTTCTCTGCGGTCACGATTGCATCTCGGACACGGGGCCTTCTTCGGGAAATCCTACGTCGGGCAGGATGAGACGGTCCGCTTAGTTTGGGCATGGAGGCGCGGTCTTATCGGGTATTGACAGGTAGTAAGAAGAGACGGGAAGTGTCGTGTAAGACCCTGGACGATAACAGGCGGCGTGAAAGCGGTATTGAGCTTTGTTGTTGCCATCGGCGGAGCATGCAGCGTTGTGGCAAAGCTTTTTGTGTAATTGTATATCATTACTACTAGGTTACTGCGAGGCTTATGTTCATTGCTTACGCCGAACCCATTTCGGGTAATACAAATCTTGTCATTCTGCCTTCATAGATACCGAGCCATATGCAGACATGTCTACAGTCTACCCGACTGTTCTTTCGTCGGACTTGAGCACAGGCCCAACCCCCTAAGCTTCATCACCGCTAAGTCTTGGAAAAGACTGATGTGTAGCAGGATTATCTCATTCTTAAAGCCTGATGAGGTGCCAAAGACCCGCCAATCATATGCAGGGACCTTCTACATCCACTTGAGTTACGCAAGTCGACCTTATCAATAAGTCAGCTTCTATATTCGGCGTTTGGGCCAAAAGTTTCTAAGCTGTCTGCGAATTGAGCTAGGACTGGAGCCCAAGCAAGGCATAAAGCTTTCACAAATCCGCTGATAACGCTAGAAGGCCTAAGGGAGGATTGTCAACGATGGAACATATAAGGTTGAGTCTCTATGATGCTGGTGCAGATGTCTCGAATGCCCGTGGGTCGGTCTGTCTCTAGAATGTTATTACAGTGATATCGATATTTGATATGAGTCACACGATGAAAGAAGCTCGGCATATCCTAGGAATAGCTACGAATAGGTGTTGCAATTTGAGAGTAACATTTCAGGTAGTGCAACGACTTACCCGTCTCCCTCTCCCAAGAGCAATCACGGTGTGAGTTGGATTCGTGGACTGAGGTCTCATGAGTAGGATAGATCTGATCGTATCAATATGTAGTCTACCCTCTATCACTAAACGAGAGATAATTCACAGATGCGGAATAGGACACTTGCTTGTTCACTTGCTAGAGAAAGGGCTTGAAGATTCTAAAGCCAGGCTTGGCAAGACGAGCAGTCGATACCAAGATCTTGTATCAGGACAATGCTCGCGAGATCATATCAACAACGGATGTCAAGCTGTAGAGTAGCTCGCAGGAGAACTCGTGTATGGCACAAGCGAACTCTCGATAATAGGTCAACGGGGTTTGACTATGCCGGCGTAGATGCAATGGATTCTGTACGATAGACCATAGCCGCTATTCTGTCTCACTAGCTTTATTTGCAGCTTTTTAGCCTCGCCTGACAAAGTCGCATCTTACCGAGAAAATGAGCCTTGGCTCCTTTCGTCACAACCCGAGCACACATGCTATCTTCAGCTACAGCGGCAGCTCAAAGGTCGTGCCATGAAGCGTGATCAACCTGACTAGGAAGTTTGCCACTGATTAAGGTGTATTCTCTGGTGGCTGTAATTATGTAAGTAATAGGGGAAGACGTAGCACCACCTAGGGAGGGGGTTCTTACGCTTGGTCCGAATGCGCGGAAGAACTTCCCATATACCAGGAGACCGGCGTCTCCGAAGACTCTCTCGAATTTTTCAGCTAGCATAGTACTAGGTAGACGGTCGCAGTGTTGAAGGCAGATCTTAACAACTGACGGAAATAGTTCGTAAGACTATACAGTGACATGGATATTCTCAACGCCTTGGATGTGAGTCAACAATTAGCCGCATTAAGCCGGTACTACTGGTGTGCTCACTAGACACTTGCCTACTGAACTGCGTGGGCCCCCTTTGGGAGGATATCTTTCTTCCACGTGCAGCCTCTACAGAGACTCTACCAGGCTTGCAATATCTCCGAGCCTCGTGTCCCAAGCACACTTTCTATCCGCTACGATGTGTTAGTACGAGGAGAATAAACCTACATGGCTCGATTGCTGAGCTTGAGAAGTTTGGACGACGAAATGCTGATCTGGCGGACGGGACCTGAATATAACAAAAGCCACGCGCCCGGAATACTATTAGAAGTTTATAAAGGGTCCGAGGATTGTGGGATAGCCAATTGACCACGTCCCAGCAGCTCGAGATGGGCGACGTGCCGTATCGAGCCTTCTCGCATTCAACCCACGGCTCGTCACCAAGGCTGGTGAATTCAACAGTTGAGGACTGTGTGCCGGAGACGCAAGGTATCATTGGTAGCTGTACTAGCGCAACAGCCAGGCTCCGTCTTAGGTAGTGTTCAGACCCAGCGACAGCACGGTGGACGGGGACAGGCAGTATAAAGCTAGATGATTAGACCTAGACAACATTGATGAAGAAGGCGTCAAATAGCAATTCACGATAGTATGGGAACGGATTCGAGACAGGTACCTGGTCTCCGGCGCAGGTTCAGGGCAGGCATCTCACTTCACCATTTATTATTGAACCCGCATCGAGCGCATAGTTCCAGCGCAAGACTTTGGCTTCGAGGCTAGAGCTCTTAGTAAGGCTTACTTGCGACGCTGCTGGTAGATGCAGGGACGTCAAGGAGGCATCTAGGATTCGATTGACGCCCATTAGCACCTTAGGAGTTTAAAGGCATGATTAAGACCTAAGGGTCCGCTTTGGGTTCTGCAAGCGCTCCGGACTGCTTAGGGCGGGTATAAAGGTTAGCCTCAGATAATGTAACTATATACAGCCAGTAGACGGCTGAGCAAGAGGCTAGGAAACTTATAGTAAGTCTTCGTGATAGAGTAGGCTCCCTCCACAGGACCCTTCAATCTGTCGAAATGATGAGTGACAAAGAATAGACCATAAACGAGAGTAAGAGCAGATGGGTTTTACGTGGAGTGTATCACTGTTATCAAAGCCCCCAGTTATCTCTTCACTTTAAACATCCCAGGAAACCCAGTAGGGACCCAGTGTCTCGTGCGTACCAGTAGGCGACTTGGGGGTTTCAAGGAGTCACTGGCCGCACATTCGGTCCTAGAGAACAACTTGAAAGAGATCAACTTGAGCTTTTATGGCAACGATGAAGTGATACTGCAGTACAAGCACATTTCCCTCCAAAGTCACATCACAGGAGCAAAAGAATAAGATTTGAGCAGGGGGATCGCTCCATTCTAGACTGCTTTCCTCCTAGCGGGGTCTAATCCTCCGCTATAGGTCGCGTCGTAGGTAAAAGGTCCGTCCGTGGACCTTCTCTTCTGTTTACCTTTAAGGGTTTTGGATTTTTCCTTAGTCCTATGTCGCACTGCTTGTGATATCGCCGGATTTTTGATGTCTGCATCAATGGTGTCTAGATATTATAGTCCTAGTACCTCGCCGTCATTGACCATGGCTGGACAATATCTCCAAGCTCGTCTGTTTTCGACTAGCAATCCCGGCCGTCTGCTTACCCTCGGCTATCCTGCACGGCTGCGACCGTATTCGCAACCAATATCATTCCCTCATCGAACATCTTTGCCGCCTACTCTGTGTAGCACATCCAGACGTGTAACATTTGCCATTTTTACAGTAGATTTCAAAGTACAGTCACCAGGTGCTGCCTGAAAGCGTCGCGCTTTTACGTTCGCCGATTCCCGGTCCAGAAGTGTGGCGTCGGCGGAAGTCGAGTGCGTGACCGAGCTCGAACCCTGAAACCCCCTTGACAGCTCCTGGTACTACTGGTTCTCTATGGCGATATGCGTGGGACCCAGGTCCAGCGGCATTGCCATTTCCTACCACTGGGCTTGTTCCTTTTCCTCATATGTTCTCTATGCTCTTTGGCGGATAATATATCATACATAACTGTCCCGATGGATCTTAACGGACGTTAAGCGAAAGCAGGATGAGTTTGAGGATGCAGGCAGGGAGGCGGGTATTGAGGAAGGGAGGGCCGTCTGTAGTCGCTGGAGGTGTTGTTAGCTGAACTTTGCCATTGCACGGCATACCAGTCTCTTAGCCATATCGCCTACAGCTAGAGTGGCGCTCTGCATGATTTGATAACGACTGTCTTCGACCAGTTGATAGCTATGAACCACGCTGACGCTGGTCTTTGCTTTTGCTAACCCTTCAAACCGAGACTTGAAACGCCATGCCGCGCAGGAGTATGGCGGTCCACCATTCCGGCAGCACGCGTGCCATGCAACCGTGTAAACGCTGGGTTGCTTTCGACGACTGCTCAGCAGCGTAAGGCTGTTGACAGCGAAGTGAAGTACACTGTGACTGAGGAATGTTTGTCAAAGGGAAGGGTTTCACGGCGACCCAGCCATAACTCAGCCCTAATCAGGGTTAGGGCTGAGCTAGGGTTTGGTCTGGTGGCCGCAGTGGGGGGTGGAGCCTTCTGTGGTGCTCTCAGCTTTCAACAGGCTTCGCCATAAATGTCCTCCGCTCCTTCCCGGTCTTTTGGCCACTATCTTGACGACGCAATTTGCAAGGAAGTACCAAAAGCGCGGCGTGACAACACTAATTTTCAGACCGCACGGAGATTCTCACACATCGTTCCTCGGCGGGCGGCTGTTGCGTACTTCCAGCGCAGCTCTGTTGACTTTGCTAACGCTGACTTTGCCGTGGCTCCTTGTCCCTGCAGTGGTCTTGTTGGGCAAACGGCATATTCCGTGACTCTTTTGGCAAGATTAGAAAAGGATGTTCAGACTAGCCTCGAGTACAGTCATCCTCTTTTGCCCTGGCGGCAGTGCACGCAGTCGAACCCATATTGTTCTACAGATGTACAATTCAATTCTAGCTTGAAAGCCTTGAAGGTGCTAAAACCTTCATCAGACTCCAAACGGTGCTTGAATCACTGAGAAGTAGGGCTGCTCGCATGATGCATTTCTCCGTGGTTATCCGACCATTGTAGGATCAGAACCCATGTTTTGATCTGCAGGATAGGATCTCTCGATGCCTCCCATAACATGTTTGTTTCTGCCGAAGTCCGCGGCCCATGGGTACGGATACAGAATACCAGAAGTCCCGAAGCATTAGCAATTATCAAGACCGTTTATCTTTCGATTTTGGTCCCACTTTACACGTTTTGTAGGGTAATCAACCACGGACAACGCCAATCATACATCTATCGTAGTGTGACATGATCGACATGCAAACAAAGTATCCTGTCTTATCTTTCCATAAGCATAAGTCTACTCTTAATCATTCTGCATTCGCCTCAACAGACGGGTCCCTCTGGCAGGCTACCAATGTGACCATGGCCCAAGATAAACTTGCAGCCTCGGCCCAGCTGTCCACGCTCGCCGCGGCCGCTTAGCCTATCTTTACGCCACCCACCGTACCATAACGCAGCTCGATGACATTCGCCAAGCAAGCTTGCTTCGACTAGTTGCTAGGTGGATCTGCATATGTGGGTATCTATGTCGAGAAAGCGAGCAAAAAGCATAGGGCTGAACCTGCTTGTCAGTGGTCGAACGAAGTTGAAAGCCGCGGTCCGCAGGACATGGTTCACTTCGGTTGGCATTGGGTCGTTCTCTAGGTTTCTACAAAAGCGGTCCTGTAATTAATCCACGTGTGTTTTATGTTGGCTGTCCCTCCATCATCTTCAGTAACAAATTGTTGTACACTGCCAGTATCCATGCTAGTCGCTTCATTTCAAAGAAATAGCTGGCTTCCATTCCGCAGGCCTATCTATGTCCATGAAAGCGGTAGCTGCCCAAATCGCTGCCAAGGAATGTGGTTCAATGACGGAGGAGATCGATCGATAGAGCGATGAGTTGTCTCTGCCTTGCGCTCTGAAGTCGTGGAAAGTCCTTTGCTATCTACCATGTCAACTCCCAATCATATCAAACCCGTCATTGGTGACCATCCCCTCGCTATCAAAAGATCGCCATGCATTCTGTTCAAAACTCCAAGCATCTTCCGTCACTTTGGCCATTGAAAAGCCGCTTTTGAACGTAAGAGTTGTTTCTCTAATACCTCGAGTTGCATTGAGGCATGAAACCTACCGAACCCGAAGCCTACAATGATTACTCAACTACAAGTACACCTGCCCTGTCAAGCGGTGCCATCCGAGCCGCAGCGGGCAGGCCACGCCACACCCTTAAAAAATGTTACTAAGTACCGGAGAAGGTTCCGTGCATAACAGGGATCTGGACCAGGTACAAACGTGCAGTAGCCTTGGCGTCATGTGGGCTTCTGTATAGTGGCTTGGAAAGGTAGATCGTTACGATTGATTGTTGCAGCTACTAAGCGAATCAAATTACAGGAATTTAATAACACGTTCTAAAAGCCATAGAGAAAGAATGCAAAGTATAATCGACCACCGGAGAAGTTGGCGCGTGCAATGTATCCTAGACGCCGTCTTTGAAGTCATCACCTCCAGCCTCCTCATCAATCCGCATGCAGTTACCCAACCCGCACACCTCGAAGATTCCTCTGGGCGTGACTCCACTTCCTTGGATCCCTGTCACACCTTCCATTTTCAACTTTTCGTAGGCAGCCTTGATCGCCAGGTAAGCAGGCGCCAAGCCCGCAAACGAGAAGATGATGATTCGGAATCCCATTTCGCGGGCCTCATCGACGGTGAACAGTGGACTGTGACCGTTCTCGACAATATTGAGAAGTAGAGGCCACGGTGCGAACTCTTTGACCGCTTGTGCCGCCTGCTCCTTGGTTTTGAAGCCTTCGAGCAACCCCACATCAGCACCAAGCTCCCGAGCTGCGTGTAGACGAGCAACACATTCCTCATATCCGAGCTGTTGTAGTGCATCCGTGCGAGCGATAAGCACGATGTCCGAGCGGGCTTTATCTATTGCGGCTCTGGCGGCGCGGATACGGGACAAGTAAACGTCTCTAGTGACCACTTTCTTGCCGGAGAGGTGACCGCATCGTTTGGTAAGGACTTGATCTTCGATGTGGAAGCCGGCAACGTTGGCTCGGATGTACTGCTGGACTGCCAAGGTAATCGTATTGGGGCCTGTGTTTATGTTAGCATGCAAGAGTGAGGCGGTGATGTGTGTTGTTGAGACCCACCCCCATAGCCTGTATCCATGTCCGCAATGACCGGGGTGCCATAAGGATCGAGGTTGGCGATCATGTCGGCATGAGCACGCATGTCACTGAGTTGTGCGAGGCCGAGGTCAGGTTGACCGAGCCGAGAGGCTGTAGTACCGGCACCTGTCTGAAAGACGTGAGCAAGCCTGTGTAAGATATCGCGAAGGACTGTTGCTTACCATGTACATTGCGTCGAAGCCGACGGAAAGGGCAATCCGAGCGGAGAATCCATCGTAGACACCAGGACAGACGATCAGATCCTTGGTATTCCTCAGGCGATGCTTCAAAACTGTGGCTGGCGTCAGGAACTGGGTTGGGAGAGCTGTGGTCACTATATTTGGATTGTCGACTACAGTGTCTTGGTTTTCGGCCGCTGTATCTTGCTTGTCGTTTTGAGTGGGAGGTAGAACAGGCTCGTCGATGTATATCTCCGACGTGGTTTCTTTATCCGTGGGCTTGTCGTCACTGTGGGGAGGTTCAACGTCGTTCTGTTCGTTGGGTGTGACCTCGCACTGGCTGACGACAGGCCCATCCTTAACAGATGCTGCTTTGAGATTATCGGCTAAAGGTCCGAGCTTGTCTCCAGACACGAAATGGTAGGACAGGGACTCTACCGCCAAATTCAAGGTGACGTGGTCGACTGGTCCTGGTTCGTGTTTGGGGCTGTCAATCTGATGCATTGCGGGTGTCAGGGTGAGGAACGTTGTGCTCGTTTCAGACATAGTAGCTTGATATGCGTTGAAAATCTTTATGTAGATGAGGCAGAGGATTGTTGCTTGAATAGAGAGCGAGAAGAGACTGGGGCCCACACCTTATTATATAACTTTGGTGTTCATCCATCCCACGCAGGTGGCGTTGATCACTACCTTCTAGTACATCCCCAGTAGTATCAACATAATCCTACCAAGCGGTGAATGATGCAGGTTGACAGTGGACAAAGTTTTGCCAAGTCGGAGATACAAGGAGCTCATCTAGGTGTGTGGACCAAACCCTTCCAAGTGGTACGTTGACGAGAACCGTCGGTTCGACCTGCTGATATCAAAATGCAATTGAAATGGACCGCATTAGATTCGAAGCGACCTTGACGATTCTGAGGTCTGGCGATGGACATGCGCTAGCAAGTTTTGGCAGTGTCAACGCCTTGAGAGAGTTTTCTCCAAGCCCAACCAAGCCAGCACGCTCATCAAAGATCTGGCAGCCATGGATCAAAAACCGTATGTCTTTAGGCGTGTGATTGAATTGAGAGAACTCTGAAAGCCAACCAAACGTTGTATTAGGGCGTGTACCAGTAAAGACTCTGATGTGGTGTGCGAACTTTTGAAGCTGCTACCGTGGCAAAACCTTGTAGCACACTCGAAACTTGCGACTAACCACGAAGTTCTAGCCGGAAATTTGGTGTAAGCCAGGCTGTAATCCTCCGCCTTTTCTCCGCTTGTTTCTCCTCCACGGTCTCTAGAATTCTCGACCGCCTTGCCCCCCCGTAACTGCAAAGTGATCGCCGAGGTCGGCGCCGAATCAGACGAGCCGTAAGCTGTGACAGCTATGGTAGCTTGAAAGATGGATTCTGCGTTCCACCTGGCAGTGGAATATGATTCGGGATTAATGCAAGCCGCCTTGGCAAATTTTTAACTAATGTATGAGTGTTCTTGATATGCATGATTATGTGCGTCGACAAGACGGCCGTGATCGAGCGCTGCATCATCTGGAGGAGTCGGCAGTGATACCGCTGTAAATTGCATGTTGTCCGCCCATGTTGGGCAGCGTTATGCACGCAAATGCCGAGTTGTTAGTAACGAGTCTGGAGCAGTAGGGAGCGGGCCAATGACGCTCCAGAATTGTCCTCAGAAAGTCGGTATGATCATGAAGCCAAGAGCACAGCCTCCTTGACAAGGGACCTGCAGGTCATCGCACCTGCAGACAGAAGCTTGGCAGTAGTACAGGGTCTGAAACCATGTTCGAGGGTTTGTCTCCTCGGACTTTATTCCTATTGGGAAGAAGTCATGGTCTTCTTGAGCTCGGAGTTCAGTTGATATCGAGATTGAGGGCGACGGTGAAGAACTGTCTAGCCCAATATAGGGAAGAATAAGAAGCACGTTGAGGGAGCAAAGGTGTTCTAGCCGCCTTTTGTCCGAGAGGCCAGGGACTTAGGATTCCATTTTATTCTGGCGCATGTTGATAGCTTGGCTGCATATTCTATTCGGCATACTTCTTCGGCCGGGCTTTCCGAAGCCACTTCGCCCGAATAGACGGCGATATGCATGCAACGCGGAAGGGTAGATCATCAAACAGCCTGTTAAGAAGCTATTATATCATTACTGATTGTTATAATCCTTGCTCATGACTGAGAAGAGTACATTAGTAGTTTTCAGCAGGATTCCAATATGATATGTTGTGACTGGTTCTCAACATTGACGTGATGATCAAGGTCGGTTGAGTCAATAGAGTCAAAGGGATGGATAGATAAGAGAAGGAGTTGTTACGGAGATGTTTGATGAAGGGGTGGGTGAGTGGAGCAGCAATGAGGAAGGAGATGATGCCATATTGCATCAAGAGGAAAAAGGTTAAGTCCATTTAGTTGCCGAGCCGAATGTTTGCCAAGACCGCCAAGACCGCCGAAGTCTGCCAAGGAACCCCTGAAAATGCCAAGACATTCCGGGACTCTTTCACCAAGTACCTTACTACTATTGCTGCGTCAAAGGGAAAAAAGTCAGATTGGAATTTATTTATTAATTAATTAATTACAATTTTGTATTATCTTTCTCTTTTTCCTTTTGTCTCTCTTTGGACTATCCTCATGCCTTGCGTGCCAACTCGGGGGCAACATATGGATACAATGCTTTGATGGTGATGATATCCCTCCTTGGCCTTGATTGACTCCTTTCCCTCTGATTCCCCCTCTCCTCCGGCCTACCACCTTATCCTCAGGTCCGACTAGCGACCACTACCGACAACAAAATCCGTGATTAGAAATCCCTCAACATTTCACCACCACATCATTCGCCAATCTCCAAATCACCTGGCAACGTTGTTGAGCAAAACACCATCCCCCCTCTCTTCCTCCCAGGACCTCAGCGCTTCATATCCATCCTACGGCTTGATACATTGCCACTCCCATAAACATGTCTGGAGACCCCGAGAAAGAAATCCAGGTGACGGACGTATCCTTGAATAAGTCTGCCAACCCGTCACCTTCTTCGGAACCACGACCCAACTCGCTTCAAAGTCTTAAGAACCACCTCACGGTTGAGGTGGCAACCGCCCACGCAGACATCCTTTTGTTGACCTGCTGTATCATTTCAGGCCTCGTTGACAGCACAATTTACCATGCCTATGGCACTTTCGTGTCAATGCAAACGGTACTCCCCTTCCCCTTGTTACAAACCCCTCCAAACTTTGCCTCCCTCCCTCCTCCTTCATTGCGATCACAGCTGCTCATACAGATTACAAGGGCAATACAATTTTCCTTGGCCTTGGTGGTTCCACCCCGCACGACACCTCCAAGCCCTACGGCTGGGTCAAATCCTTCCTCTCCATCATCTGCTTCTGTCTCGGCTGCTTCGCCTTCAGCTTCTTCTCTCGTCTCCTCACGCCACTCCGCCGCTCAACGCTCGTCGCCTCCTTCCTCATCCAATCACTCTTCATTTTAGCGACCGCCGGCATTATTCAAGCGGGAGTTGTCAACGGGAGCTTGGACACCATACCTGACGACATTGTTTGGAGCCAACTCTTACCCATAGCGTTTTTGTCTTTTCAGAGCGCGGGACAGATAGTTGGGAGTCGTGCACTAGGACTGGCCGAAGTGCCGACGGTGGTCTTGACCAGTATGTTGCATGATATCTCGTCCGACCCTGGGCTCTTGGCGCCCTTGGGGAAGAACATAAAGAGGAATAGACGGGTTTTGGCGTTTGTGGGGATTCTTGTTGGTGCCGTTGCGGGGGGGTTCATCGCGGAAACTACGGGGCGAATGCAGGTGCCGCTTTGGATTGCAGGTGGTATCAAGCTTGTGGTAACGAGCGCTTGGATGCTGTGGCCGAAAAAGATGGTTAGTGCGGTCTAATCCTCTAGACATGCGTCTGTTTACCTTTGCGGTCTCAAGCGTAAACACTATATACCCGACCTTATAGAGATGTTCGTGCTTTATTGTTTGAACCTTGAAATTAGGCTGGCCGCCATCCTTTCCAAGATGTGTTGATCTGCCTAACCATGTCAATCTCGATCGAGACTGTTCCCCCTGCTCCTAAGTCTGACGGCCATTGCAATGCCCGTCTGAAGGTGTTCATACAGCAGCTTCTCGAAACTCGCGAAAGCTCGCACATCATCTGAGTCTTGGAATTGGCTGTATAATGCAACTTAGTGTGAGACATTAGTACTCCTCAATGCTTTGCCCATACCCTCGTTGCTCAGAATTGGATGCGAGTGCAGGATCCTTCAATACCCGCTACCGAGCCTTGATCCCTGAGATGGAGTATTCATACCAGGGAGAAGGCTCCAGGGAGAAGGCTCTTGGAATTGTAGTTATCAAAGTGACTGACAGATAGTGTAACGACCTCTCACATTTATTGACAAGTCGACATCTCAGTGGACCATGCTTATGCCAAAGGCTAGCTCTTGTAGGAAATTATGTTAGGTGGTAGCACTGCCAATTATAGTATTCGCTAGGCAGCACATACCTGTAGAAATTGATATTCGAGCCTAATGCATCAACGACGAAAGATTTACCGAAAGAATGGAGGCAAAGTCAAGTTGTTCAAAGCAGAGCAAGCCCTAGCCCTGATTCCGCTAACTTCAGGCTGAAGAAAAACCTACAGTGTCTGACAAAAGATCAAAGCATAGCGTAACTTCCATACTGCGTTCTAAGTACGTCGACACTGGCCATGATGATATGAGTCAAAAGCACAGCCTGAGCGCCAGATGAGTTCCGTCGCCCGTCATTGCCCACCAGCAAATTGAAAGAAGATAGTGCGCGACAGACTGATAAATCTAATGGCAAGAGCAAAGTTGGTGATCTCGAGTTGAGGCTCTTCGTGGAAACATCTGCCTACTCGGCCGTAGACTGGTCACCAATGCAGCAGGTAGTGATGAGTTTGGCCAGAAGTCAGTCATCGACCTTTAGGAGAACGCGTTCTTAGTATAGCGGCTAGATCACTCCGTAGTCCATCGAATCTTAGTTATTACTCATGACTAGGATATGTATGAGAACTTCGGTGAGGTTGTCTCTATACCCTGGCATTAAATCAGCCACCACTATCTTCGTGTGATAGTTAGGAGTATCAGAGACAAAGAAAAGGTATGCTATAATGGTCAATGATCGAGCTGGGGAGCGTGCGTTCCTACAGCTGTGTAGGCAACAGATTGAGAGGCCAACGTAGTTAATGTCCTTCCCTTCCTAACTTCTGTAATCAGAGTTCTTCTCAAATTTAAGCCTGAAGTTTAAGCCAGCTTGTATATGAGACTCTGTATTCTTCCGAGGACCGGAAATTAAGACAAGGTACAAATGGTAATACATCGTTTCGGTTACACATTGCTAACAGACAATGACCGCCGCTATGGTAGAATAATCAACAAAGCCCACTATTCTTAACGCATCTTTTGTGTTGAACCCTTGACCTAATGACCATGATGGGACTTATGCTAACCTAAGCGCTACGTGAAACTTTCCTGATCTTTATGAATGTTGAAGGGTCAGTAACAGCGACTGCTGAGCCAGCAGAGGCATAAATGAATGTGATTTAGTGTAAGAGGCGTCAGAGGCGACTGCCTGAGCCCCGCTTGGACGAACAGCGACCAGATAGCAACGCGTTTTTCTCCAAAACCTTAGAGCAACTCTCAAAAACATCAAACCTGGAATTTTTAGAGTCATAGATACTCTACCGTTGAAAGAAATACTCACCCATAATCGTGCACAGTCCGTTCGAAGAAGCATCCTGGCACTGCTGCAGTAGTGTCAGCATCAACGCAGATCCAGAAGGGAAGACGTTATTCACAAGAACCCGGCGGATCCGCATAATGCAACAACTCCTCTCCTACACCCTCTTCCTTCCCAGTCCTGACTCTAGACAGAATCTGCGCCCTTGAAGCCCGTAACCTTCTTACCTTGTCGAACATGTCGAGGCTGAGTGTTATTCCCTCGTCTATGTGAATGTTGTTGAATATATATCCAAGGGCGCCAGCATCCTCAAGGGCTTGATTGGCGCCTTGACCACCGAAAGGTTGCATCTAATCGATATCAGCGACGTAAGATATTTCTTAAAGCAGGTAGGCTTAAAGGATGTGCGGCATCGCCGATCAGAAGAATCTTGCCATGAGACCACTTTGAGAGAGGGTCGTGCATTAAAAAAGGCCAGATGGTGACTTCTGTAGCTTTCCTGATCTCGTTATCAGAGATCAAAAGCAAGATATAATTGAGTGAGACGTACTCTATGATGCGACTAACGTCGGGATGGAAATGGGCATACTCTTGTAGCATCAACTCCTTACATTCTGTATTCCAGGAAGGAGCGTATCAGCCTTTCATCCCTAGGTACGTTTATTAGAACTTGTCGGTATACCTTTAGTTTGATCAGCGTCGGAGCGAGATATATGGACTCCAACGACACTGCGTACGTCCCCTCTAGGCTGTATCAGTATCCATGTTCCAACTAAGCTCGTAGACAAGATAACTACCCACCCTTGACAGTCATACCAAATGATATGCCGAGGTCCGTCCAATTCAGCAGGGTCAGCCAAAATTGTTGGACCCTTGCAATTCAGTCTGAGGTCACTTTTGAGCTGTGAATCATCTTGAATGTCCTTGGTCGGGATCATACATCGAAAGATGTTCAATCCGGTGGCTGTGGCCTTGGGGGCTTCAGGCCCAAGCACGGCACTTTTCAGCACTGATTTCACCCCATCGGCCGCCACGATCAAATCTGCCTTCCTTGTACTTCCGTCCGCCAGTCGAACTGTGCCCTCTTCCGCGTTCGCTCCAACAACAGTCGAATTCAGCAGCAGCTTCACTTTGGGCCCATCATCACTATCATCAACGGTAGCCAAGCGCAACAGCTCATTATGCAGATTGACCCGGTGGACTGTCATGAGTGGTGCGCCATACCGCGAGTCTGCATCGTCAAGGTCGAGACTAGCTATTTTGTCCAAGCTCAGTCCATCAAAAGTATCCCAATTGGTGACACGGCACCCACGTGCTTTTCCAAAGTCGAACCCCAGTCTAGAGAGTACACGTGTGCCGTTCGGTGAGAGCAGCAGCGCCGCACCTACTTCCGCGGCGAATTTTGATTTTTCCAGAATTGTAACTGAGTGGCCCGCTTGGCGCAGAGCAACAGCGGCGCAGAGGCCAGCTATGCCCGCGCCAACGACGATGATATCCATCGACATGGAGTTCCCTTGCCAAAGTTTATGCTGCTGCTAATGACTTGGTAAGTGAAGAGAAAAAACCTTTTTCCTGCAGACAAGTGTCAGGGAGGCTATCTACGCTAATGCGGTATTCGCTCATCATGCAGCTTAGACTATCAGGGTTCTATGACGCGTTAGACTTATGCTCCTTAACGTGCTTAAGCGTCTTGGCCCTATGGAGTATTTGGATACAATTCAAAGACTTGCAAAGGAAATTAACTGCATGCGGAATTCTAGAAGTACATCTGTCTTCGTCGAACTTGTCGCTTTGAGCTCGATGCACGTAAACCCCACGCGAACCCAGGAGATCCCGCTGTATTCCGTCGCCCCGCATGCGACGTAGCTATTGTACCGATGTATATTGGCTGAAGCTCATTTTGAAAAACTCCGAAATGCCTTCCTTGGTGGGGTTAGTGATGGCAATAAACCGTTCGGCCTCATTGACAGTAGGGTTGCTAAAGCCCGCGGTCTGGTGCGCGAGACCTAGTCAAGACTTTCTTCTAGGAATGTGGTACTTAAGATTGCAAAAGGATCCAGGTTGGATTTGCAATACCAGGTGTTTGCTCTGCTTTAGTACCCGATACCATGGTATCGGCTGGGTTGTTGTTTTTCTGCGCGGCAACTTCTCCATGCGACCAAATTAGTGATGACGCTACTATTATCTTGGCTTGGTGCCGGTACTCGATTGTATTTAGTAGTGACTGACTGCCATCGAGTCCAGGAACTGTGAACTGGCTCTAACGCTCTGCTACAGATGGAAGCATGTGCATACGTCGATGACTTTGGGAGTCTTTTTGTGAGGCGAGCCAGACACGGTGTTGGTGATCTGCACACAGTTCTTCCCTCTGATTGGTGGGGTAAAGCAATCAGAATGGTAGCTGGATGTGGTGACAAATCTTCGAAACCCGGAATCACTCCCACCTAGCCGCGAAAAAACTTACTCCCCCTGGAAATGTTGACTAATGGAAGGATTCGAGGATGAATCGGTCACATAAAATATTCAGGCCCACCTGACATATGTATGTAACAACGTGTATTGTTGGAAAAACATACTGCCAAGCGTTTATATTTTAACTCACAAGTCGCACCGAATGGAGTTTTTAGTATTCCGCGGACTTATCTATATCTTTCCAAGATGAGCGTCGTTCCCAAGATAAGCTCCCCATCTGAAAAACACGTCAAATACTCTCGGGACAGCCCAACAGGGAACGCATCTAGACGTCCGAAGGGTGAACACACCTTGACAGAGGCGATGCGCTGTCCTTCGATTGTCAGGTCAAACTGACCCTCGCAACTTGTGAGGGCTGCTCTACCACAAGAGCAAAATGTGTACATCTTCCCATCCTTAATATCTTTTTATTGAGGTCTCTGATCTTGATCTCGTCATTGGCTGAGAGGCGTTGCTATCCGCTTTTTGTTGACTCTAATGCCTTGGCGTTCCACTTGGCTTGCATAGGACATATGCCAAGCCTGTGACAAGTTGTGTATTGTTGACCGACATGGACGTGCCGGATTCATGGTTGAGCGTGATCTCAGCCCATTCATTGTGCCCAAAGGTGATCATGCATTGGAGTCGGCGGCATAACCGAATTGGAGGATGCAAAAGAGAGGAACGTTGATTTAGGGTACCCAAGTATACGAGACTCCAAGAAGATGCTGAATTATGAACTGCTAGAAAGAAGCGCACGAACGAGGCAAAGACGAGTCTCTTTCCACGCCTCATCCTAGCAATGCCAACGCCCATACCGCTAGCATAGGAAGACCATTGAGCTTCCTTTGGTATTTTAGATACAATAGCGTACAGCGTGGACGCACTTGGTTGCCTTCTTACTTCTTGATCAAAGCATTGTGATGACCAGTAGTCGTAGCTCTTTAAACGTCTCGGTAAGACGCACTAGCGCACTACCAAAGACTCCTGCCAAGGGTTGTCGTACGATTGTGCCGGACTTACTACCAACATCGACATTGGAAAACTCTGGCAGACTTCAGACTTGATATGCTGTCTACGTCCAGTCAACAGCTCCGGATCGCGGTTGTACAGCTCGGCCGGGGTAAGACAGCTCGGCCGCGGTAGGAATTAGTTCAGCCGGGGTAGAAGTTTTGCATAAGCGGAGCATATCAATTCCTATCCCGCATAAGGTCTTTGCATTTGCTGAGTACATCCCAAAAGTGGGTTTTCACATATGCTTCGCATATGCCTTACATGACGATTTAAGCCAGGCCTTAGGACCAGCTCGTCGGTGGCACTTTCCCAGAGATTGCTAATAATCTAATGCATATGTCCAGCATATGCCTAATAGACCAAGAAAGTGCCGCCCAGAAGTCAAGTATATACCTTTTAGGCTCTCAGATGGAAAGGCGGCTACCGGCTGCTGGGGAACGCCGGACCTGAACCTTGGCGCTCTAACTAAGCATGATACAACAGATGATTAGGCACGAGAAGTCCTGAGGGTAGAAGATGATGAATTCTATGGAGGATCTCAAGCCAGAAAAGCTACTTAACTTACTAATCTACTGATCTATGACGTATATAGAAGGCACACCTTACTAACTACTTCTATAGAATTAGTACGAGCCCCGCGAGCTAATTATCTAACTTCTAGCACTATTCTAGTAGTAGACTAATAGCTTTCTAGTACTTAATAAGTATAAGCGAACGTAGTAATTTAATAGAAAGAACTATTTAAATAGTAGATACGAGATCGAATAAAGAATAAGATACTAGAATAATAAGATTCTAGCTTATTACTTAGATAGATTAAGAATCTTACTATAACGTAATCGAATAGTCTATTAAGATAATAGAAATAAGAAATTCTCTAGACTTATTAAATACTCGAAATAAATAAAAATAAGCTTAAAATAATTACTATAGAACTTTACTCTAATATATCGTCTATTAAGTTAATATAAGCTATATAATAACTAATATTTCAATCTATATTTATATATAATAGATATATCTCTTTATTAGAATTATAATAATATAATTTAATATACTACTTACTTAATATTTTTATTATATATTAAAGCTATCTTCTATTTCTACTTCTTATTAATGTTACGAACGAATGGACGTGTAGTGGGATTGACTGCTTCCATTGTTCAAATATGCTACGAATGCTCTGAAAACTCTTCTCCGGAGCAACATTGATCCACACCGGCTTGGCATTCGGAGAGCAGATACCAAAACCGTGACAATTAATCTTATAAATAATATTCTAAAGATTCGTTTTATATTGAAAATAAATAATAATTTATTTCGCGTATTATATTAAATTTATTAGAGATTTCGTCTAGCTTCTTAAATCTCGATTTAAAAGTATTAGTAATAAAATAAATATAGACGTAGTAGACTAGACTAATTCGAATAATATATTAGAAGATAACAATACTAGATATCTAATAATTCTTTAATTAATACTTAAAGTACTCTTAAAAATATATATATCTTAATCTATTTTATCTTCTTTCTATAGTATTTACTCTAATAATTTACTAGATAACTCTACTATTCTAATAGACTTAGAAGTATTAAAAGAATAGAAGTTAATAGCTATATCTTTAAATTTTAAAATATCTTAAAATACGTTATTATGTAAGTAATAGTCGAAATCTACGTAAAATATTTATAACTTACGATATATAATAAAGAATAACCTTAAATACTAGAGAATATCTTTAATATTTATTATTCTAATAGCGAAAGAGATAATAAATTTTATAATATAGTAAACTAGACTTAGAATATAAGTAGTACGGGTTGGAAAGGTGTGGTATCTGTTGAACATAGTCGTTTTCAACTTTTTTTCAACTTTTTTTAAAAATTATATCTTTTTAATCTATTTATAGAATTTTATAATTACATAAGCGTTCGCTTAAGCTTTTTACGTATTTTTAGAATATAAAAAATATTACGTAATATGTTTATTAAAAACCCAATGGGAGTATGGGATATCCTATACTTTTCGATATGGTATTCGAAAAACTAGTCCCATATTATTAAATATACCACACCTTTCCGACCCGTATATCTAATAACTATAAATATCTTTATATGAATTAGATTTCAAAAAGTACGTAAGCGACTTATAGTCTATATATATTATAGTAGAGATAAAAGAATACTTATATAGATAATTATATTTTATTATAAATTTAACTATAATATATAATTCTCGCTTATAGATAAAATATCTTCGCTAAGTATTATTAAATAGAAAGAAATTATAGATAATTAATACTTCGATAAATACTTCTTTAAAGCTAGAAACGTTAGTCGTAGCGAGATTCCGAAACTAAATTATAGTAAGACCTATAGTATAATTTAATATATCGATATAGAAATAGGCTAATAGTAAGAGACTAATACTATATATAATAGATCTAGTAGAGTATTAAATTTTAATAATACTTATTCGATTTCTAAATTAGCTAACTATTCTAATGGACTAGCGTATTCTTATTATTCTTTTATCTCTCGTTCTAGAGTCTTAATTCAAGAACATCTAAAAGATATTTATAATTAAGAAAACTCTCGCAAGTTAGGTCAACGAAAAAAGAACTTCAAAAATAATCCATAAAAAATCAACGTTCTTTGTTAAAGATTCTTTGAACCTAATCCTAGAAAAGAGTACTTTAGAGCGAATTCTATAAAGACTAGTCCTAATAATATTTCTATAAGGTCTAGGGTTGAGAGATCTCGACGAGAGAATTTTTCGAGTTCTTCTCAAGACGAAAACGATAAGTTCAATCTTCTCCAAGGTATATATCTATTAATTTTAAAGTTATTAACTCTATTCTTAACTCTATTTTTTATTACAATCTTAATCTTAAGTCTAAGGATAATACTAAACTTTATTATAGACTCTAGAAATCGAAAGAGATCTCGAAATTAAAATGTATCTTTCTCTTAAGATATATACTTATTTTCTTATTAAATAATACTTTATATAGTTCTATTTCTATAGTACTAGTATACTAATTATTATATAGAATCTAGAAATCGACGAAAGAGATCTCGACTTGCTTCTCACCAATCGAGTGCTATTGCCAAGGTATATACTTATTTTTCTATTATTATATCTAGTTTTCTCTTCTTTTATTCTATTTACTTACTATTATATAGAA